>JBBPTG010000298.1:0-27633 GCA_038093975.1 Chalciporus piperatus | reverse complement strand
AGATCCCCAAAGCACGTCGCTCGAGGGGGAGATGGTGAAGTCGAGCGAATCGACGCCAAGTGGAGTCGACGAAGACCACAGACAACGACGACGACGAGTATCGTCGGTCGCGCACACCCAGCGAACCCCGTAAACGGTCGAAGCCCCAGATGAAGCTGAAGGGGCAGGGAGTCGAGTTGGCGAGGTGAGAAAGTTGGGGAGTGAGTCGAGCGAGTCGAAAGATGTCACAGGCGTCGCGAATGAAAATGGCGACCACATGGACTCACCAGAGCGCTCCACCGAACCACCAAACGACACCAACGAGTTGGCGAGTACCACCGACAAACGAAACACATCAAAAGACGCTAAAAACGCGCCCAGCTGCGAAGCCATGCGACCAAACGAGTCGCCAGCTTGAATGGCATCCAAGGACGACGATGCAATCACGAAAGTGACCGAGGGCGCCGAGGGCACAGGAGTTGAGAGTCGGGGATGATGAACCGAGCGGCTGCGTCGATGCAGACCGCATGTCGAAGCTCGAAATGAGCCAGTCAAACCATCTGAGAGTCGTACAGGCTGAGCCAGGTGGCGAGACGAACCGCGAATCGAGAAGGCGATCCAAACGATGACAGCAATGTACCAAACCCATCAAGTCGAATCGAGTGAGAACGACGACGCAACAAGCAGATCAGCTGCGACTCACGGCGAGTCACACCGACGATGGTCGCGACCAGTGCTACACGCGAACGACCTACCAGTTTCGTCAACCCACCACACGAACCCACAAAATCCAAACTCAACAAAGTCTCTGGCAAAGAAAGTACCAGCGCTTATGCGTTCTCCAATCAGAATTCGTGTCCGTGTCCGCGTCCGAAGAAACTGAAGGTGAGCGAGAACATGATTGGGGGCTCGGGGGTGGTTCAGATTCGAGATCAGTGTTGTAGTCGTCGTCGTCATCATCTCGCATCAAGAGATCAGCCCAGAAATTGCGATCTTCATGTGCTGAATGGGAGGCCATGGTTCGAGCAGACTCACAGTGATTAGATTACGACGGTATGGTACAGCGTCATCACTAAAATTAACCGCGGCTACCTGTGACACCCCGTGACGCGTGATGGATGGGGGGCCCGCCGCACGAAATGCACCAGACGTTATGGAGACGTTTCTGCACCGATAGCTTGAAACTCAGCTGTCACCATAACGGCTGGTACCGAGACTAATGCCATTGGCTCCAACGAGGCCCAGTACCAGCCTAGCAGTCCTAGTGAGCTTGGTTCCCTCTCCGACTTCGATACCAAAGGAAAGCGACCCACCTTCAGCGATACCGGTAGCATCGCTGCGCCTCTGGCAGCATCGGTCCCGACAAGGACGTTGGTCCTCGTCCCCAGGACGACAACAGCTCCAGAACCACCAGATCTATCCCCGGGAATGGAAGTTCCCAAGAAGCAGGCTCTGACAGTACCGACTATGCGATCTTTGCTCCCCTCCCTGAAGCTCCCCCGGCGGACGGGCAGCTCAATATAAAGGTTCGCGGCTACGCGGGCGAATCCAAATCCGCGATGAGGGTCTTTACCTTGCCTCTCATCGGTGAGCCGACCTTTGGCCAGTTCTCCGATGCACTTTATGGGGGGTATGTTTCCGCTCAGGTTCGGCTTCGCGTTCTTGGGCTGTCGTCACAATCATACACGGCACCAAGTCTACCTTCCTTTTGACAGCGCAAAGGTCTTTGAACCCTGGAAGGCCGCCGGGCTCGTGAAGGACGGTTACACCACGACGCACAGGGACTTCCGCGATGTCATTGGTCTTCGCTATTCGCCTCTCGAGGGTCTTCCTGGCAATCCCGATGACAGCGAGAACGAGGACACAACGGGAGGCATCTGTGAGCCCACGAACCCGATCGACAAGGGTTGTTTCCCGGATCAATTCGTCCCCCTCACTGTCGCCGGGTACCCCTACGCCTTGAGGTCGGGTCGGACGCTGCAGCAGATATGGTAGGGGACGTTTTTGATACGCGCACTCATCAGCAGTTGTAGTTGGCGACGTTTGAATAAACATTGGGGATGAGCAAAGCGAGTGTGACTTGTAAGAGCCGAGGCGCACTTGGGTAATGGAAGGCCCTATCGGGACGAACTGTAACGTCTCCACTTCCAATCTATGTTATTATTGATTCATACAACCCATTTGCGAACATCGTCTTGGCTGAGCTATCTCCAGCATCACAGGTATGTTTCAGGTCAATTTTGCGAGAGCGCTTGTCGACTAACCGGGACAGATCATCCTGAGCCAAGTTAACAGCAATCAGCCCTCAGCCCTCAAGCTCCTACCAAAAATCTAAGAGACCTACGAGTTCCTCATCAAGGTTGGCAAACTCGACAGTTGACGTGCTTGCGCCGAATCGAGTCGATGTCGAAGCAGATTCTAGAGTGTGTGCATATTCGTGGACAAATATTCGGAGACGAGGGTTTTGTAGGATTCAAGTTGTGGCGTGACTACATATGCTGATTCGAACATTTTGATAGGGACGAGACTTGGAAGAAACATTATATTGGAGACGGACGCGACGATTGGGAGGTATAGCGAGGCGCTGGACGCATTGATGCAAACTTTCCGGGCCACGCCGCACGGGACATGGTCTGACATGGTCGAGGATTCGATCACAACATCTTGAAAGCACCTAACACCGTGACTGCCAAGGTTTCAACCGCCAGTGGAGAACTCGCTCTAATCAGGTTATTTCGCTGGATCATGTAGGCGGCGGGCCCCAACTGTCGCCTTTGTCCAAGTCCCCCCGGATGTCGAATAACGTCTCCGGGCCTTTTGTTTCAAGTGAGTCAGACTGGATACAAATCAGGTACTGTGGCGAGGTTGTGGTTACTCTCTTTTTTGTCCTCAGTTCTGCATCAAAACAGGAATGTAACACCGCCCTGGATCTCGAGCCATATAAATGCGAGAGACCTGCCAGTGTACCCTGACTTTTTCCGCAGAAATATTCAGCTGCCTCTAGCACTGTATGTTATGCTACTTTATGATGCGATTTGCACCGCACCGAGTCCCGCTCCACAACGGGAGTAACCGCGCATCGAGCGGCGGGTTGTAGTAGGCTCCGTGTTCCAGATTTCGAACGCAATCTTAGTTCTTTATAGTGGAACAAAACACCAGAGAGTCCAATCAATTGTGCCGCTGGAAACAACAGTGGAACCAGAGACTTCACTTCCATCCTCTGCATCTCCATTCTCCGAGTCGTCCGCAATCACTCGACTGAAACGTGATTTCCGAAGACTCAGGTCGCAAGCCCGATCATTTCCTGTAAGTGGGTCCCACCATTGCAAACAATTGTCCTCATGACGACTGGGCGCGAGTCACAAGTCATTTGATCATGCTATCGGCGTGTCCGAGTCTGCTCCTTTTTGTCGTTCCTCATCCTTAGTAGCTCTGCATGCAAGGATGACAGAACAATAATGGGGCGCCACAGTGACTCTCAGAGGTATAAAATGGAGGGACTTGAGAGAGAGGCAGGGTATTATCAACCCCCCACCGTCGTCGCCACATATCGTTTCAACCGTCACGAGAACATGTTCCTCAGCTTCAAGTCGCCTGTCGACATTCGCTCATGTCTCGTGGATTGGGAGAAGTGCCTGAGGCTCAACTCCAGGTCTGACCGCGGTCACACCATCAGACCCGATGCGGTGGCAGCGACATGCTTCCATTTATCAAAGTCTTTTAATAATCTCCACAAAGATGTAATCAGCCCCGCCCCAAAAATCCCCTTGTGGCAGCAAGAGGAGTTCGTTCAGAGAACAAAAACGTATATTTTACTGTCCTCGAATAATTTCCGATTTTCGGAGCTAATGACGAATGCAGCATTAGACACAAGCTTGAAGCGATTTTGATGTCTCGCTCCTTACACTTAGATATGCAAGATATTATGATTGCGGGTCTGATGAGAGATGCCAACGTCAGTCCGTTCCCTGCTGTTATTACTGCTTCTGACATCCCATTTTGAGTAGGATCTTGATCTAGAGACACGGCTCTTCCAGGACTTGGGGATTCCTAGTAGCCTTACAGTCCAGAGGAGACAGTCTGTCGTGTCGGAGAGAACGAGCAGCTTTTATTCACCCACCATCAACGTCCATCCAAGGATCTCAGTCTGGAACTTTCCCAAACGCGACGACTGCGGCACACCGGCAGAAATCTGGGGGATCCGAATACAGTTTTTGAATACACCCCGACTACACGCGGACGACGCCCCCTGTCCCATATGGCTTACAACGGTGTCAGAGATATTATTGGATTGCCAGCGAATCCTCTATAAGCTTCTAACTTTACGTGAAAGCTTCAGGGCGCGATTGCAACCATTGCACGTCGCCGTGATGGGGTGAGTTTTACTCTCCTGTGAGTGTTGATAGAGTGTACCAGCGACGTGCATAGACTGTCCCAGGAAGTTCAGGCGAGCGTGTCATCTCACGTCCAGCATGATGGAAAATACGCTCAGAAAGCTCGACAGCTGCGTAAACGTGCGATGGTCAGTCTACTTTCCGCCTAGTTTCACTGACGCGGGGTTTGACAACAAATTGTGCAGAATCTCTATGACAATGTCAGATCCATGGTTGGACTATTCATCGCGACGGAGGTGAGGGCCGATATATTTGAGCCCGCTGTCGGCCAAGTCTCTAATGTCAGGAGCGGACGGGAGACTCAGACTGACGTGGCGGGAGGTTTATCCAATGGGAGTACTCATCTGCGCAATTTGTGGTATGCCACGGTTCTCAGCGACGGCGAACTCCGGTCATTGGACCCACCGCCAACTGGGGGTTACCGGGTTGATATTCAACGTGGTGTTGGTGGAGTTGACGCGAGCGTTGAGCCGGGACCAACGCCCCTGGGGGTGCAGGCGTCCTGGCGTAGTGGCTGGTGTCCTAGTCGTCGTGTCTAGTCGCTAGTCCTCATCGAAGCCCTTCCGCTCCTCTGGGGGCAGCTACCCTCCGCCTGGCACTCTCCAGCGTGTTTCGCATAATCCCAGTTGCAGCTGTATAATTGATTCTGCTGTGTGATGTCGATATCTACCCAATATACAGGTAAGACCTGATAGAGTGTGGATCCCACTCACCTGTGATGCCTTATCTGAGGACGTTCTGAGCGCGTGCCCTTCGACCTAGGTATAGAAGCGTGAGCGGTCGCGGGGCTGTCAACGGCCAGCTGGGCTAACGTACAACTCCGCTATGCTTCGGAGAAGCGCTATAAGTTTCGTTCTGATCATGATACTATCACCCTCAATTCGAGGCTAACGTACAACCCCGCTCTTCTAGGTTCGAAGTTGCAAGGTGGATTCGTAGAAGCGCCACAAGTCTCGAAGTTGTGTATCATCAATTCGGCACAACATTTCGTGTTGTCCTGTTCAGGAGGATCGTCGATTGTGTTCAGGGATATAAAAACGCGGCCCATGCCTCGACCACCTACCTACCCTCAACCTTCCACCCGACCGTCGCAAAACTCTCACTAGTATGCCTGACTTGACAATCATCAACAACCTTGAGGAGCCGATCCATGTCGCTTTCTTCATCACTGCACCTACCCATTGGAAGAATCACCTTCAGCCCAACGAACGCTGGACGACTCATCTCCCCACGCTCCCTCTCCACTTCCAGGCGAGATGGGTCGAGCGTATCGACTATGACCACGGGGTTTATCGCTCGCGTGAGTTTTCACCGGAGGAATCTTGGGAGATGGGTGCCACGATTGGGTTGGCTTGCGCTGCCGGAACAGCATCAGTCGTTACCGGCGCAACATCCTTGATGACTGGGTGTGAAGCTGCGGGAATAAGCATCGCAGCACCTCTCATGATGGCCGCCAGTGCTGGTAAGTTGTTTCTCGTTTTCAGTCACTGCGCGGCCGTGCTTACTTAGGTTCGACGCGAGGCGGCAATAGGTACGCTACTATGGGACAAGATGCCGCACTGTGCGAGACCAGGGTTTGGGTTCCCTGGTTCGAACACAAGGAGTATTCTGTCAGACTGGTCGATGGTGGTCAATGTGTTCTGTGGGACGTGAAAGAAAACAGGCAGGCGTAGATAGATAGGGGTAATATGTGACCTGTCATGTGTCAATGCGCGATACACGAACACAGCCACCTGTCTTCTCGCTCTCTCTCGTTCTGCCATGCCCCCTGGAACGCCCTACCACTCGTTTGCTCTCCCCTATCCAATCCGCGTCGACTGCTTCACGGACACTCTCCAGGATCTCCCATCTCCATTCAACAGACCCCCACTACATCTCCTCACTCACACCCACTCAGACCACATCCAAGGACTCGCATCCAAGTCATTCGGATACCGCGTGATATGTTCACAGGATGCGAAAGAGATGCTACTCAGACACGAGGTGTATGCGGAGAGAGCGTTGCATGATCATGACTACAGAGCGGAGAAGAAAAAGACGTTTGGGCATCTCAAGGTTGATCCCTATGTGATGCCAAACGGACACACGTTTTACACGGGGTCAAGGGATCTACTCGTGGGTTGGTATAGACGCTCAGGGTATCTGGAACTCATTATGTGGACAGCATGCAGTACCCCTCAATACTCCGACGCAGTTTGATATATCCGACACGGAGACAGTGACTATTACCCTCCTCGACGCCAACCACTGCCCAGGTTCAGTCATGTCCGTCTCATCACGTGTTCTCTCTTCCTCCTACTGATCCCACCGATCCCAGGTTCCTCATCGAAGGACCCCGAGGTTCGGTTCTCCACACAGGCGATCTCAGAGCAGAACCTTGGTTCCTTGCCTCCCTCACGCGACACCAACTCCTTCAACCTTACCTCGCCACATCCGCAGAGGATCTCCGCGTATTTGTAGCTCGGAGGGAAGGCACCCTGCCAGAAGCAGCGGGTCTCGTTAAAACCCTTGAAGCCATTTATCTCGACACCGCATGTCTCCTCTCTCCCGTCGTCGTTCCCAGCAAGGTGCAGTGCCATTTTTATTGTTGAGTCTAGACATCCACACTCACACGCATTTGACAGGAAAACGCAGTTCGAGGACTCGTCGAACTTATCGCTCTCTTCCCGGCAACGACTCACTTTTTCATAAATTGTTGGACTTGGGGCTACGAAGACATTCTCAAAGCCATTGCACGCGCTTTCAATTGCCAGGTAACCACAGATACACGCGCATATATGCGTCTCTCATCACACTGCCCACGCATAGATCCACCTCGATCGATACAAATACTCCATTTACACGCATGGCTCTGATCCATTTCTAGGTGCACTTGGCACGCACGACCGGGCCTCGACGCGTTTTCATGCGTGCGAACGATTCGACCGGTGTTCATTCGTCGATGTCCCTCCGTACGACTACACCGCCAAGAACTCTGTTGCACCGTTCAGCAAGGAAGGTAGGAAAGTCGTCTACGTCAACGCTGTTACCATGAGTTGTGCGAAATGGGAAACATATCGGGCAACTGTGAAGAGACAAGTGTTGATGGGTGAGAACGTCGGTTCCTTGGTGCGTTCCGTCCGTGTTATTCGCTGGCGTTGGCGTTGGCGCTGACCATATGCGTTCGCGTGAACAGCTCGTCCCACTCAGTCGCCACTCGCCACTCCCTGAACTTCTTAACTTTGTGGCGCTGTTCAAACCACATCGTGTGGTTCCTAATACCCTGGATATAGAGCTGAAAGGACTGGATTGGGGTGCGATGGCAAGGATGTTCGAGGGGTGTCTCGCCCCAACTTCATCGTCGGGGACGGGTGTAAAAGGCGTAGCATCAATCACTGCCCCGCCATGCCCGCTCATCAGGGATCCGAGCGTTATGGCTCTTCAGGGGCCTACCTTTGCATTGGGTAACCACGCGACATTGACAACGGTTGTGGATGCGGAGGATGCGGATGCAGCGTATGCAAACATCGTCGGTCCGAACGAAGTTGCGGATAGATGGGGTGAGAGAGGTGGTAGGGGTGGTAGGATGGGAGTGTTAAGGGCGTGGCTCGGGCGACGTGGTCGACGAGATATCGCCCGGACGAATGGACGGGTTGATGACCACCAAGACGAGGATGACGTCTTAGACAACCCCATGACGGAGGAGGAAGAGAAACCTCGTCCTACCGCTGGTCCGAGCAGACTGGCTGGGAAAGAGGTGGCATCTCGACGATATGCGCATGACTCGGACGACTCGTCGGATGAGGGTGGGTCAGATGACCATGCACGTGTTGCGTGGCATTTTTTTGGAGGGGAGATGGGGGACGGGGTGACGTTTCCGGTAATGGAGGCAGAGTCCCAGGTTCCTGACAGGATGGAAGGGGAAATAGGGGCGGGTGGGCTACTGACCCCAACGACGTCGCCCTTTCTGCCCTTTCGTCACCTCGAGAATTCTAATCCCAACACCGATACCTATACCAAGGACAAAGCACGAGCTCTTGATGGCGACGTCTTCACAACCCCAATGAAACGCCCAGTCGCGCGAACGGACACCGAGCCCGTCATCACGCCGGATCGACTCATACGTTCGTCACCCGGGTTGTCGTTCGCGTCTGTATGTACGTCCCCGTTCGTATCCTTTGAGGGTGTTGGAGGCGGGGAGGTGAAACCGTTTGTGAGGATCGAAAATGTCGATGTGGGAGTAGAGGATGGGCACGAGGACGCCATCACGGATGAGGGTATGGCGCAAGACCTGTCACGAACGCAGAGCCAAGGACTGCCCACACCTCGAGCTCGTCAACGATACGCGTCAGCGTGTGTAGTGGAAGCGGAAAACGTGGGCGTCAGGGAAGGAGCGCCGAGGACTCCTAAACGGAGGAGGATCGAACGAGAAGGTGGAACGGGCAAGGAAGAGGGTGTCGTGCGCACGGACACCATTCCCGTCATACAGCGCGATGACGTGGGAGCGAGCGTTCATGCTCACGCAACGATCGCCTTTCCGGTCCGCAAACGCATCGGGATTGCTGGAGACTCCTTTGCGAAGACTAGTTGTGCTATCGCGTTGACATCGACTTTGGTCTCTATTCCCGCCCCTACCTCGACCTCGACCTCGATGTCGATGTCGACGTCGGTTCTCGCCGTTACGTCGGAGGGACAACCTCCGGCGAGTCCGAGAACAGCAGCGAGGAGAGCGGAGCGGGCAGAAAGGAGAAGGATTACGGAGAAGCTGAGGCTTGCTCGGCCTGATTTAGTCGTCCCTCGCGGGTCCTCGAGGAGTGCGGGTGAGAGGGTGAACAAGTCCTTCCCAGCCATATCAACCACCTCGATGTCCGCGTCTACATCATTGCGCGCGGAACAACGAACGAGATTGATCACAGACGAAGACTCGAAGATGGATTGGGAAAAGAGCCGGGTGTTGGCTGGGAAGGTGAGGGAGGCGGTCAGGATGGGGAGGAGTGTGAGGGACGTGTTGCCGAGGTTGGAGTGTTTGAAGCAACCAAAGGTGTAGGTGTAATGCGAGCTTGAAGGAGTGTGGGTTTTGTCGCACTTGGGGTATTTTATTCGAGTGTAATGCCTACTTCAATACTGTAATACGTGCATGTGTAGGGAGGGGTACTTTGTAACGTAATGATCTCGACGACGTCTCCCAGACCTGCCAGGTCGTGGTAACGGATTCCGGGCCAGGGGGCGGCAAGTTGAAGTCGCGGCAACTGTACTAGGTACGGAGGTCTCCCCTTCACCGCCGTCTGACTCGAATTTCCGCAATGCGAGGGTTTTTCCCGAGTTCCATCGTCGACCATCTCCAGGTTGAGACCAGCGCTCGGTGTGAATCGATCATGGCAAATCGGGATATCCACGGACCACTGTCTCCGTCCTCCCCAGAACAATGATCAATCTTCAAACGATTGGGGTGATGCATGGATATAAAGCGCCAGGCTGTGCACTTCGTGCAAAGCTCCGAGTCTGATTATTGATAACCTGAAACTTCACACCTTCATCATGTCTTCTGGCGAACTCAAGCCCATCGTTCTTTATGATATCCCGTGCACTACTCAAGGACGCCCGTGGTCCCCAAACACGATGGTTACGAGGTACTCATTTCCTTCGATTCTCGCACTCAATCGCACTGACGCCCGAGCAGATACTGCCTTGGATACAAAGGTCTCCCATTTACCACAGTTTGGGTGGAGTTCCCAGACATTACTCCATTGCTCCAATCCAAAGGTGTCACTCGGAGTGCAACCGACCCCAACGGCAGTGCTGCCTACACCCTACCCGTGATTGAAGATCCGAATACCGGTACGATCGTGATGGATTCTCTCAAGATCGCGGCGTACCTCGACGATACTTGGCCGGATAGGCCAAAAGTGCTGAGTGACGAAACGAGGGATATGTACAAAACGATGGGTGATGCGTTGAGGTTTGGGTCTGCTTCTGGAGGAGAAAGGGATAGGGAGGCGTTGTTGGTGATCATGGTATTGGGTGCGGAACGGCTGAACCCTATCAGTCAGGAGTTCTACCATCGCACCCGTACGTCACGTTTCGGTGGGCGTTGGGTCTCGCTCGTCGAGGCTGCCAAGAGAGAGAACGAACGTGTAGGATTGATGAGACAAGCCGCCGATGCGGGTAAGGGGACATGGGAGAAGTTGGAAGCGGTGTATGATGAGAGGCATGGGGAGTACGTGTTTGGAGAGCAGCCATGCGCGTTTGATTTCGCAGTTGCGGGGAGGATTAAATATGTTGTAGATGGACTCGGGGAGGTGGAGAAAAGGGAGGTGATGGAGGGGAGATGGGGAAGGTTGGTGGAAAGTCTGGAAAAGTATTTCAAGTATTGATATGAAAGAGTTGGCACTTGATTATGCGCTGATTACTATACAGTGATCCCTTAAGGCCTTACTACTTACAAAACTTTGAGATGACGGTGTGTAGAGAGGAATAATTTGTGCTGCAGTGAAAACAGATCTATACAGGGGTTAATTTTCCGCGTACCTTGCCTTGAGGACGAGGCCAAATCTCAATGAAAAACAAATCGAGAAAACATCAAAGTACAACCATCTTCTCCCTATACCCCGGAGCTAATTTCGACAGCTATTGGCGGGTTAGCCAGCCCAATTGGGGTCCACGCTGCGGCTCGCTCTACTTCCCCATTGCATTTGATCCTCGAGGCCCCGCGCTAGACTTTTGTCGGGAGGATGCAGACAAGTCTGAGAAAGGGGTATCTCTGGGAGTCGATATGGATGCATAGATACATAGATACTGTAGGTCTCTCCCCGACGGATCGCAAGTGACTTTGAGTTCGAAATTTGAAACACAGAGGTCCAACAATATCGCGATATAAGGCGGACCGTCGTAATCAAGAGAAGCAATGGTCGGCTGGTTTTGTACGACATTCTAAATTGTCTGTGGGTTCGAGCCTTGTCCGAATCTGCGACATTGATGGCCCACCGTTCTCGTCGGTACGAGAATCGAATGACTTCATCGATGAGAGGTTGGTCGTGACAACAGAACGACGCTCGTTCGCCGCCAGCGCAACCATGGTCATTCGTCAGGGCTGCACGCATTGTCAGTTTGTATTCGTGCAAGATTGAACGGGTGGCTCACGACCTCGTTATCCGTTGTTCTAGTATTGGAATTCATCACTGTCCGGTGATATGTGTCCCAAAACACCGTCTTCGCTTCTGGCACGATGTCAAAGCGCTTCGGCCTGAAAAAAAACTGGAGAAATTTGACGAGAGAGATCATCTGGCAATCAACCATCGGCTTCAAAGTGCAAGGAGCTGAAAGGGATTTGGGAAGCACGAACAGGTCCTCGACGAGTAGCGAGAGCAAAGCGGCTAACCAAATCCCCAAGGGACTCGACATCGACCATTCCCTTATTGACCATAACTTGAAACTCTAGCTGCAAATTTCTAGTCCCATGACTGTCTCGCATAGTCGAACTTTCATGGCGTGGGCACACGCTTTTATCCGTTGTTGCTGATTTTGGTCACTAGCTCGAGTCAAAGGTTGGAATGGGAGATCCGGTATGATGACGCGGAAAGCTTGGGACTACAGAAGAATGTGCAGATCCAACTTACCGTAGTCACTGTAGTCGTTTTTTTAGATCAAAGGATCCGTAATCAATCCGTAATCGCACTTTGTATCTTTGTCAGCTAGCACCTACTTTAGGGTTAGGGTTTAAGTTACCTAAGCGCGGAGAGATTGCGAAGCGCGACACAACTTGAAGCCCTACTCCCACTTTGTACACTTATCATCTCTGAATCCACTCGCTACCGCAACAGATCGTCGAAAGGTTCCTTGAGCCATGTTTCCACTATTTGGAGATGTCAATGAGCGAAGGCGGCGCGATATCAATTTAGGAGGGTCGACCTCAGTGTCATCACAAGCTACGATCTTGAATCAAGCAAGAGCGCGAAGGATGGAACGTGAAGCTCTGCGTAAACGAGAAGAGAGTGCTACCAGGATACAAGCATGGTGGCGTGGCGTCACCGAAGCCCGACGTGTTCGACAAGAATTACGACGGGTATTCCAAGAGGACGTCACTAGCCTCACGGCTCTGAGATGTCTTGTCCTCATTGGGCAGAACGAAGAACTTCTCTCTCAGTGGTCGCAGAGTGCATCTCAAGATGACAGTAAGCCGATATTCACAGTATCGCTGACGTCTTTGACCGAGATGAACAGAAGTGCTCTTTGCCCCAGCAAGGGGTTCGGATCGGGACCATTGGATAAATCTCATATGCCGCGTCGCGACGCTATTGCTCCGGTCTACGGAAATTCACTCAAAGTGAGTCTTCCAAATGGAAACATCGCACTATGTGCTGATCTTGCTTAGCGCACCTTCGGTTGTGCCACACCTCCAAGTTCTGTGCAAACTCCTCGATCCTTCATCGGCTTTGGGAGTCCTCGGTCCATCTGGACAAGATATACCGATCCTGGTATCAAAATGGGTTGTCGAGAAGGACATTTACCGATACCTCGGACGCGCTTTATTATCAATTGTCGGTCAAAGCTATTTCTTCTAGCTGACGTGTCTCACACTTGCAACAGGGATCCGAATCAAAGAATAGTCCATCCCTTCCTTATCTGGTTAAACTTTTGTGTCTCCCTCTCAATAACTTTGCGCCCTCAGCAGAGGCATTCGCCCAAGTTTTCCAGGGCTTGATCGCACAAATCCTTGCAATCCCTCTGCTTCCCTACCGTATCCCTATTACGTCACTCTCAGAATTCTCTACACAACTTCCTCTTGCACACTTCCATGTACTTCCACCATACATTCCCAACATCATCTCTGCCACCTCTACAGCATCGCAGATCAATGTCGTTGCAAACTTACTGGTCTTTATTACCCCTCAACGATATACCACTCTTCCTGTCTCGTCTCTGAAGGCTTACTTACAGCTCCTTTCTGCTTTGTTTAACGCGCTACCAACTCACGCTTTGGAACCTCCACTCCCTCAGGAATCCAAAGCAACAGCTTCGTGGGGAGATGAAAGTGACTCGGATTCTGAAAGACCTCCCCGCGCCGATACCGGTGGCTCACGACCTGTTTTACCTCACCTTGACGCGAGGACCCGCAACAAGCTGCAACTTTTGCCAACCCCCACTCATCTGAATTCTCTTTTGAAGGTCGCGCAGCATAATCCGGAATTATTGCCAGACCTGGTGTCGATGTTCCTGAGCCTCAATATAGTCTGGCCTTCCAGGAAGGACAGGGTACTTGGCAATCTACTCTTGTATGGTGGCGGAGGTCTCGTGCGCGAGATATACCGTGACTTTGTACGCGCCACACCTCTTGGCCGAGACGAGAATCTTTCGTCGCTCATGGGTAAGTGATTATTCTATTCAGTTTGATCTGTCCTTAGCTCTCTCCAGATCGCTCTCTTGGTCCGTACTGGCCGCCCTTGCTCCTCCTTACCGATTTGTACACACAGTCACTCCTCACGATGGGCGACGACGAGTTCTTTTCCGGTTCTCGTAGCTCCCTCACGCTCAATGAACTTATTCCATTTTCACGGACGCTCTTTAACATCGCATTCATGTTGTACTGGCGAGAAGATCAAACGAAACTCCAAGACGCCACCGTTCCTGGCCTGAATCTCTCGTGGGAGGGCGTACGCGACAGGATAACTAGATGTTTACAAGCGATCCATGCTAGAGAGTGCGGTCGTTCGTCGCTTACTTCCGTGCGCTTGCTCATCCCTCTTCCATAGCTCTCGGAGACCATTCATGCCTGAAGATCACTGGCATGTAAACTCCCAAATCGACATGAACTCATTCATAGAGGCGGCCGTGTACGAGCGTCCGTCCATCTTTGTTTCCTTCTATTGACCCATCTCTCAGATATGAAGGGCAACAAGTCGACGAGGAAATGGTGCCCCATTCTGGCTCTCGTCGTCAAAAGGCCCAATTTTTCCGAATGTCCCCGCGACTGGGAGTGCTCCATAATATCCCATTTGCTATACCATTCGAAACTCGGGTGCTCATATTCCGTCGATTTGTGCACAGCGACATGATGAACAGAGGTTTGGACTACTTTCCACGCAGAGGCAGGATGGAGGTATCGATCAGGCGAACAAACATTGCCCAGGATGGATACGACAAACTCTCAGAAGTAGACCTCCGCGCCCCAATTAGTATCACGTTTATTGATCAATTCGGAGAACAAGAGTGAGTTTCTTCGTGCCTACTGTATTCCCTTTGGGTAATCTGACAAGATGATATCCAAGGGCTGGCATTGATGGAGGCGGGGTATTCAAGGAATTCTTCACCTCTTTGTGTAAGGAAGTTTTCGATAGTGACCGCGGACTGTGGCTTGCGAACAAGAAGAATGAAATTTATCCCAACCCTCATACCTATGCTACAGAGGGTACGTCCTCGGTTACCGCCGTATTCAAATGCATGCCCACGCTGATGTTCCTTTCATCCCGGTCTTTAGCTCACAGCCTCAGTTGGTATCGCTTCATTGGTCGCATATTGGGGAAGGCGCTTTACGAAGGCATCCTGATCGAAGTCGCGTTTGCGGGGTTCTTCCTTGCGAAGGTGGGTGATCGAGCAGAACATATATCCGTGCCTACCGCTGCGAATGCTGACTATCTATTCAGTGGCTTGGAAAGCAGAGTTTCCTCGATGACCTTGCCTCCCTCGATCCCGACCTATACCAGGGACTCATTTTCCTGAAGAACTATACGGGGAACATGGAGGATTTGTCTTTAAATTTCACTGTCGCCACCGAAGGTAAGTCTTACACTTGCGAATATATCCCGTACGCGAGGTTCCCAACTATTCTGTATAGAATTCGGAGTCGCGAAGGCCGTTGATCTCATCCCCAACGGGAGCAACATTCCCGTGACCAGAGAAAACAGGCTCCAATACATATACCATGTTTCCCACTACAGGCTTAGTAAGCAGATAAAGCTGCAGAGCGAAGCCTTCTTCGAAGGACTTTCTGAGATGGTAGATCCCAAATGGCTCCGGTTCGTTTCCGACGGTTGTTGTATGTGTGGGTGGGCAGAGGGTAACTGACCGGTCACTTCCATTTAGCATGTTCAATCAGCAAGAGTTGCAAATTCTCCTCGGCGGCGTGAACGCCCCTGTTGACTTGGACGATTTGAGACAACACACCAGTTACGGCGGGCTCTATAGCGATGAGGAACCGACCATACAAGCATTCTGGAAGGTATGTTATGACAACGACTTTTCCACTTTTTTTTGATCGCGCACATGATTAACTCGTTGTCTTTTCCAGGTGATGGAGAGCTTCGACCAGGAACAAAGACGGTTGTTTTTGCGCTTCGTCACAAGTTGCAGTAGACCACCGTTACTGTGAGCGTCCATTCCCTGCGCCTCTGTTTCTTCCAGAAAAGTTCATGATTGACGGCGACGAATACAGAGGGTTCAAACAGTTGAACCCGAACTTTGCGATACGTGATGCCGGGAGCGACCAGCATCGCTTGCCTACGTCTAGTACATGCGTTAATCTGTTGAAGGTGAGTTTCTCGGGAGCGTCACAGAAATAGTTTTTGACTGACGGCGTCCTACCAGCTTCCGAGGTACACCAGCGAGAAAGTACTCCGAGAAAAGCTGCTCCAAGCAATTTCATCGGGTGCAGGTTTTGATCTCTCATAATGAGGAACACGGTCGCACGCGGCGTTCAAGCTCTAGGCATCGACTCAACTTTTTACTTTTTTTGTCCTTTCGAGGCGTTTTTTTACATACTTGGGACATGTACAACATTGTAATCTTCCGATAGATGATCACGATTCAATCAGATCAGAGTTATTTCCTTCCTCCCAGAGCGGTATAGATGTTATTTTCTCCTGTTCTTCCCCGACGTTCTTCTTTGAAAGCGTTGGACACCAAGAAGGCAACGTCTAGGGGAAACGACGGCGCGTTAGCGACCGAGAACGAGGTTGTTTATTTATGTGCGTGACTTACCCAGCGACTGCTCGAAGTTGAGTCTAGGATCACAGAAAGACTAATCGGCGAATTTCGGGAGTTAGGCGACGGGCTAGCAAATACAACAAAGCTCACTTGGTATCTAAGCCCGAGCTCCTCCTCAGTGAGCTCCATGCTTCCACCTAGACACTCCGTGACGCTGAATCCTTCCTCGTTGAGTTCGCCTGTGAACTCGAGGCTGACGCCGCCCAGGCGGGAATCACAGGAGGCATGGATTTCGATGCAGGATGTCAGCTCGCTGATGATGGTTCCAAAGTTACGGGTCTTTAGACCAGTTCCCGATGTGAGAGTGCTGCAAGGGGGTGGTCCAGTCCGTCAGTCCATGGATGGATGTATGGAGGTGGGGGAGTTGAGCGATGAATAACACGTACTTGCCATGCATGGGGTCGCATATCCAAGCAACCGGATGTCCGGACTCTTTGACCGCTTTGATATGACCGGGCAGGTGATTTTGAATCTAATCCGAGGGTATCTAATCAGAACGAAACCGAAAGCCCCTAGAAAGCTCGAGAAGGATCTTGCCTTTCCGGCTCCATAGCGTGTAATCAGCGTGACCCGCCCAGGTTCTCTGTCTGGGTTAACGACTGCATGGGGGTCGTAGGGGAAGGGAAAGTAGGGTCAGACAGATTAGAAGGAACAAGACACGAGACTTACCTTCCAGTAACTGGGTCAATTCCTCGTTACCCAGCGTCGGACCAACTTTGATCCCAATGGGGTTGCGGATGCCACGGAAGTACTCGACATGTGCTCCTTCAAGTTGCCGTGTGCGGTCGCCAATCCACAAGAAGTGTGCAGACGTATTGTAATACCCCTTTTGTTGCGAACCTGTGGGAGATCCTGCAAGTGGGAACTCGCGAGTCAAGGCTTGCTCGTAATCAAGCATGAGACCCTCGTGACTATGTTAAAGAAGGTCAGGATCAGATCACAGAGACGGCGTTCAACGAACCTCGTATAGAAGTCGACCTCGCCAAGAACTCCCCTGCCGCCTCCACGCTCAAAAGGAGCACTTTCTCTACCCGAGTCGACACCGATTGTGCGGCTAAAGTCTAATGCATCGGTTAGACCTTCTGTAATTTTCTCAAATTCAGTCCTGCGTATTTTTGCGAAATATTGATCAGCAGTGCAAATCTAAAAATGCTCCGTGTTACCAACCGTAGGGAGGGTGAGCGAACATGAGAAAGTGACCAATCCCGCGGATGATGCAGTGAAGCAAATCCGGAAGTAAGCAACCCGCGAACATGATTCAAGGTCGCGGTGGAGTGGAAATAGGCACTACTTGCACGTGAGCCACACACGATGGTACTCCCGAGTAAAAAAAACTGACCTGAGCAGCCGTTCTGGGTCAGGTGTCCTGTCATTTGGGTCCAGTCTTCGAAAGGCCAAAGAGTGAGGAAAATTCTGTCAGTATATCAGGGACGATGACCTACCCGTTGATATTATCACCACTGAACAAACGTCTAGCATGAATGGTCCGCCTGCTCAGGAAAGCTGGACGTACCGAAAACTGGGAACATCTCTATCCCCGATTCGTTCAGTGCCGCTGCTCCTCGGCTTGGCGTATTGTCCCGCAATGCGACCGACGCGTACCTGCACGTCTTGTGAGAATGAAAGAAGTCAAATGAAATGTCGACGTCCACATACCACGGGTAGACGGCCACCCCAAATCAGGATCAGAGAAAAGGAGAGAATCAATCCGATCTTTGCAGCTATGTTTTGCTTGATGTCAAAATCAGTACACATGCTCGCAAGGAATAGAACGACCCCACGCACTTGTGTACACGCATCGAAGCTCTCTGCGCAATCACCCGCGTGAAGAAGGAAGGCTTCATTCCGTTGTACGGCCGCTAACTGGAAACGAAGTCGCTCGATCTAGTTCTGATGGTCAGCGTCGCTGGATGACATAGCGAGGGTACTGCACTGACCTCGGACGGGGTCACTAGTGGAGGAAGGCTGTCGATCTTTGATAGAACACTATTATCGTATGATTACAAGACAGTGTTGATGGCATGGGCTGAGAGCGAACCTGGAGAGGTGTTCTGTGTTCGGGTAGTTGACTGACTGCAAACGCGGAGATAAATTCAGTTTTCAGATGGTGCCGAGATCGCACTTCCCACCTGGGCAGCGTGTTTTGATTTCCAAGATGAAGGAGTCCAACCGTTCCCTGCCATGTGGAAGTGAGAGACTTTTAGAGTGCTATCAGAACAAGCTTGGTCGCTGGAAAGGGTTACGCTGGGTATGAGTCATATCTGGATCAGCTACATAGCTCATTCCTCCGAATGTTCACTCCCAACTCCCACCAGCATCACTTTCCGCAAAGATCGACAAATGGTAATCTTCGACAATAACCCACCATCAACCATAGTCATGGTGCCATCGTTCTCTCAAGTTATCGACTCCCATGGGAAATTTCTATCACAAGTTGCTTCTTTTACGCAACGGGTTCCAGCATTTCTACAGATTCGCATGCCAATGGCAGTGAGATGGCAACAAGGTCCTTGCGTTGTCTTAGTAAGAGTCTTAGTGTTCTCGTAAACTCGTGCGGCAAAATGCGAATCACTGGTTCGGCGCAAGTTCGGCGCAAAGAGTGTTGAACACAGCAAGTTCACAACTTCCCCCCCACCCCCCCAGAGTCTCACTCGACTACTACGTGAACCTCGTACTAGCATCTCTAACCCGCCGGGTGCACACGCATAGGAACAACCTCTCCGAAACGAGCACCAAGTTCGGTACGTTGACGAACTGCTTTGTCCAGAGTCCGACATCGAGATCAGGCGCTCGCCGGACAAAGCTCACAATGGACTTTCACAATAATTATTACGGAGCGACGCGGTGAGCAATGATTAGTCCTTTCATATTTCCAAGGGACATCTACAACATTTAACAGTTCCAATCCTCCCCCACCTTACACCACTGGTCCATCTGCTGGGTTACCTCAGTTCAGCGGCCGTCTCACTTACGTACCGACAGCGCCAGCCTCACCGTCAGTGTGCGTACCTATTAATACTGTACACCCAATCGATCTGATATATTATCATACAGCCGCTTCGCTAGCGAACCAGGGGAGTCAAAGACAAAAGGATGGACGGGATCGAAGATTGCAATCGTGACATTCGCGTTCACTGTGGCACTCTGCTTGCTTTCATTGCCAGTGACGTCCTGCAATGATCCTCTCGATCCCGCTGTACGGGATCGCATCCGGGAGGAATGGAGCAAGGAAGTTCTTGTGCGCGACAGGTGGGTAGCCAAGTGGGAAGATGAGAAGGCCCGATGGAATCAAGAAGAAGCGGAGCACGCGAACCGTCTCCGTCAATGGCAGTACGAGCGTATTCAACACCAACAGGAGATAAAGGACCGGGCTGCTCGCGAGGAGTATGAACGCACACGACTCAACTTGTTCTGGGGCCGTGTAGGGGCACACCAATGCACAACGTATGGAACAAGGGAGTACACAGCGATCTTGATGAATCTTCCTGTATACTGGGAACACCGCGTGGAAGCATGCAAGACCACACCTCTCGAAGTCCATGGGGTCTCATATCTGCCAAAGAGCTGTGAGGATAAGGTATGTTGTACGTTAACGGTCGTTCGGGTGGTTGATACGGCGGCATTAGGGCCCTGGCATTGTCGTCGGTCGATGGGAAGTCAATCAAAATGAACCGGACTGTGCACCAGAGTGGAACTGGTACAAGGATAAGGAAAGTTCCTCCTACATCCGTTCCTCTCTATCTCACCTGAGCCATATTGACACTCTGCAGGGGTGTACGGCACCTGGATCCGGTAAGAGGGTAAGTTGTCGACAGGGAGGTTTTGCGTGTTCTTATCTTTCTCCACGTGACGTTAGCGTATTGAGTATTACCTGGACAATCTTCCAAAGGGAGGAGACTGGCGGGAGTTCTGTGCTACCACACCAGCCCATTTCCTGGGAATGGATTTTCCAGGTGCACAGCAATGCTTCCAATGGGTGCGTTCAATTTGCCTTCTTTCATCGCACGAGACCTGATTATTCCCAGAACTACGGCACCTACGGTCACTGGGAGATTGAGGACTTTAACTGCCAGTGAAAGGATTGTCCATGAATGTCATGCGTTTCGAGTCGCACGAGTCTCAGTGGTCCCGGATGTATTCCCTTGATATCGGTACACGTCGGAGTTGTCTTGTTACATGTCCTGCACATCAATTTCTTGCCTCAACCTGCGCTACATAAGTATGAAAAGTTGGATTCTTCTGTGATTGGAGCCCCGCGGAGTCGCCGCGTCCAGACCTCCTTCCTTTTTTGTTATATAACCTAGTAGTAGGAGTCCTCGTGTCTCGTAAACTCGTGGGGCAAAATGCGAATGATGTGCATGAGGCCTTGAGGCTTCGGCGCAAAGCCACAGCAAGTTCACAGCTTCCAAGGCAACCCCCAGAGTCACACTCAACTACTCTGTGAACCTCGTAGCCCACTGCCCGGGGTGCTCACGCATAGTAAACTAGCTGAACAATCTCTCCGAAACGAGCACCAAGTTCGGTACGTTGACGAACCGCTTTGTCCAGAGTCCGACATCGAGATTAGGCGCTCGCCGGACTTGAAAGCTCACAATGGACTTTCACAATAATTATTACGGAGCGACGCGGTGAGCAATGATCAGTCCTTTCATATTTCCTAGGGACATCTACAATATTTAACAGTTCCAATCCTCCCCCACCTTACACCACTGGTCCATCTGCTGGATTACCTCAGTTCAGCGGCCGTCTCACTTACGTACCGACAGCGCCAGCCTCAGGCTCACCGTCAGTGTGCGTACCTATGAATACTGTACACCCAATCGATCTGATATATTATCATACAGCCGCTTCGCTCGTGAACCAGGGGAGTCAAAGGCAAAGGGATGGACGGGATCGAAGATGTTCACTGCAATCGTGACATTCGCGTTCACTGTAGCACTCTGCTTGCTTTCATTGCCAGTGACGTCCTGCAATGAACCTCTCGATCCCGCTGTACGGGATCGCATCCGGGAGGAATGGAGCAAGGAAGTTCTTGTGCGCGACAGGTGGGTAGCCAAGTGGGAAGATGAGAAGGCCCGATGGAAACAAGAAGAAGCGGAGCACGCGAACCGTCTCCGTCAATGGCAGTACGATCGTATTCAACACCAACACGAGATAAAGGACTGGGCTGCTCGCGTAGCCAAGTGGGAAAACGAGAAGGCACAATGGAAGCAAGAGGAAGCGGAGCACGCGGAACTTGTCCGCGAATGGGAGTACGAGCGTATTCAACACCAACGGGAACTAAAGGACCGGGTTGCTCGCGAGGAGGATGAACGCATACGACTCAACTTGTTCTGGGGCAGTGTGCAGACAAACCAATGCACAACGTACGGAACAATGGAGTACACAGCTACGCTCATGAACCTACCCGCGGCTTGGGAGCGCGGCATTGAGACTTGCAAGGCCACCCCGCTCGAGCTGCATGGAATCTCTTATTTCCCACACGGCTGCGAAGACTATGTGCGCCGCGTTTTCTGGTTATCCCGCGGATGACTGACGCCACAATAGGGCTCCGGGCTCATAATCGGTCGATGGTTGATAAATCAACAGGAACCGTACTGCACGACGTTCTGGGAAGCATATAAAGACAAGGAAAGTACTTCCAAAGCTGTCTCTCGGGCGCGCATGTTGACGACCCTCGCAGGGATGCACGTCACCGGGTTCTGGAATGAGGGTAAGTGCCGACCATTTTTCTGACGGATATACCATAAGTGATCGGTGTCTGTGTTAGCGCATCGAAGATCACCTGATGGATATCCCGGACAAAGGCGACTGGCGAGAGTTCTGTGCTTCAACGCCGATTCGGTTCGATGGGATGCATTTCCCAGGCGCTCAGCAGTGTTACAATACCGTAGGTTGATTTCCGAAAGAGGTTTGACTTGGCTGATGTAGCCACGTATAGATTTGGGGAGTGTACGGCCAGTGGGATATCAGCGATAGCAAATGCTGAATACCCTATCGGACTCCTTCGACCTTTTTTGGCTTCTGTTTAGTGCCGTGCCTAAATGTTTTGTGCTGTAAGTCCTTACGACGATTGTCCGTTTCTTGTACGAATGTGCATCGGTTTGACGCTCTGGAACTGAAATGGTTCATGAGTGGGGATTTGAGTAAATTTATTGGGAGCTGCACGCAGGTACCAGACCATCAAGACCGTCTCATTGATCGATATGTCTGGAACACCCCCAAAATATGAGCACATACAGCAAGGACCAGAGTAAAGATTGAAGTGACCCTTGCCACATTCGCAAAACACTCTAGCGAAGAATTCTATAAACACTGGCATCATTACTGTAATGTCAAGGTCCCCAACGATATTTAAATAGCTCCTATTGACAACCGCGTGACGCGCCGTCTGTCACTGGGCGGTCGAACTTCGAACTTCGAATCTTCTCTCCGCTTTGCTACCACACACACGGTTGGCGCCTTATAAGTCGTCTTTTTTTACAGGATCCAAGAAGCATCACATCCATCCAAGTGCCCGTTTTCGATTCATAGAAGAGCTGTGTACTGCAAGCAACCGCTAGTAGTACTGCCTCTTCTACGATCCACTCACGGGCCGTTGCGATTGTCCAACCGGGGAGATAGCTCATATATCCTCTCTCTCACTTAAAACTTGCAACAATCGATCATGGGTAAGCCTGCATACTGCTCGACCCTGTCCAACTGATACAATGTTCTTGGGATAACAAAGGACAGAATTCTCAGGCCAGTCCTGGTGTTTGTTCGTCAGAAGCCAGATTAACACCGTGGTGAGTCGTTCATCGACTTGTATCTGCATTGCTCTTTCAGAAATCTCACCCTTGATACTATATGATCCTTTAGCCCTCCGTCTGAAAACGACACCTTGCTACCGGACAGAGAACCGTCGCGTCGTAAGCGGGATGGAATGCCCTCACTCTCATGCGGGGCCATCACAGTATTGGTCCTCTTGTTCGCGATATACAGCTTGGGGATGCATTTCTCCCTCTGTCCTCTGTATCCGCAGACTATGATCGAGATTCGTCGCGGTTGGGATAAAGAAGTCGGGCATCACAACTTTCTACGTAAACAGTGGCTCATAGAAGAACAAGACCACTCCGATATCGAGCAAGAGTGGAAATTCAAGGAGGAATTGCACGAAAGGGAAGTCGCACGCAGGATGCACCAGGAGCAAGAACGTCAAGAACATGTCCGGAAGGAATGGGCCCAAGAGTACGAGAGAAATGCCCGCGAGTTACAAGAGTTGCGGAGCCGTGAAAACCAGCAGAGGCGAGTCGAACGACAGAGATGGGAGCGCGAAATCACAGAACACGACCGGATCGAGGAGGAGCATCGGAGACGCGAGGAAGAGCAACGCCAGAAATTGAACATGTTCTGGGGTCAAGTGGAGGCACATTCGTGTATCACATATGGAACCAGGGAGTACACTGCCGTTCTCATGAATCTGCCGATGACCTGGCAGCACCGAGTGGAGGCATGCAAGGTCACACCACTCGAGGTCCATGGGGTCAGTTATCTCCCCAAGAGTTGCGAAGACAAGGCAAGCAACTTGATATTGCTTTTGTGTGCTCAATGTTCACATTGTTCTAGGGCCCTGGCATTGTGATCGGTCGTTGGGAAATTGATCAGCACGAGCCCGATTGTGCACCATTCTGGTTATGGTACAAAGATAAGGCAAGGGCTTCATATTCATCCTCGTTGTCTTACGTTTGCATACTAATGGTATCTACAGGGATGTACCTCACCTGGATCTGGAAAGAGGGTAAGTGATAGTCGAGTCGGGACTTATATTCTGACCGACCTCTCATGTCAGCGCATCGAGCATTATCTTGAGAACCTTCCCAAGGGAGGCGACTGGCGGGAGTTCTGCGCTACTACGCCCGCCCGTTTCCACGGGATGGAGTTTTACGGCGCACAAGAATGCTTCCAACAGGTTCGTCAAATGCTTTCAGCGCTGCCACAGCTATATTTACCTGCATGGTTCGACAGGACTTAGGAACCTACGGCCATTGGGAGATCGATGAGGCCAATTGCCTCTGATTCCTAGGCATCTTTCTTTTATTTTCCCGCTTTCTCGCTTTGTCGTATGCTCTCTTGACTGTTTTCTTGTCACGTCTTGTTTGTACAGTATATCAGCGGCTTGCATTGTGTATAGCACTTGTGTTGTTCTGTGCCGAAACGTGTGATGATACATTTAGCTCAAAAATACAGCCATTCATATCAGTAGGCAAATCCTTCCCGCCTGACCTTCGAGGAATCCACCCCAACTTCTTTCAATGCACTGATAGCAACTTGCTCGAACTCCTCTGGCCCACACACGTAGGCATCTGCTCCTTCCAAGTCCCTTATGCCCAGGTTGCGGAACGTTTCACTGTTCAGCCGACCTGCGTGCTTCGTAACATCGACGACGAGTCCTGTTCTACCCTCTGCAGTCGGTAGCGCCGACGAAGCATCAAGGGAGTGAGAAAAGACATGGATCGAAAGTTTTCCTCGAGTGCGGTCGTCGTCGCATTGCAACGCTTGATTGACGAGAGGGAGCAAAACTTGAGGCTCGCGAGTCGACAATACGAGGGTGATATCATAAGAATCCACACCCGCGTCCTCCTCATGCGAGCCCCGACTTTGGCTTAAGCTCCCCAGCATCGCCAGGAAAGGCGTCAACCCGATGCCACCCGCCAACCAGATCAACCTTTTCTGGCGCGGTATCGAAGGTGTCGGCAACGTAAAGTCACCCGCGACACCGACGAGGGGTACGCTGAGCTGAAGGGGACGTGCGTCCTTCAAGTGCTCTGGAAGCGACTCCGCGAGTTTCTGTACGATCAAGAAGAGTGCGGTTGTGATTGTTCCACCGAGTTTGTGTCGCATCGTGAGGGTAAATGATACCGGACCGGCTTTCCCGGATGGCGACTCGGACGTGGACCAGTGACTTGAACTAGATACAGTCCAAGTTCGAATCCGATCGTCGTTGAGATCCATAGGATTATCAGGAGTCGTCTGTTCCCCGACAAACGACTTGAAGTCCAGTATAACTGCCTGTCCGGGGATGATGTCGAGGTGACTAGGAGACTCGAAAGTGAATGTCGCCAAGTCACGCGAATGGATGTCTATCCTCGCGAGTGTCACTTTCGGTTGATCCGAGGGGTCGTCGACGAAGTAAGTCGAGGTAGTTTCTTCAGCAAGGAACCGAACAGGTGGGGTATAAGGGCTGCGTTGGACCACTGTTCCTGGTTTCTGGCGGAGTGGGAGAGCATTTTCGACGAGTATATAGCCCGTTGTGCGGATGGTAGTTAGTGCGTTTGCTTGGGGCATGAGTCGTTGAGCCGCTGGACCGACGGCATTGTGTGCTTCACCGGTGAGATAAAGAACGGTACCGGTAGCAAAAGAAACGAACGTGGCCCCTGCTGGAGGAGTCACCTCGATGTTTCCCAGGGAGGTCATCAATCGATTCCCTTCGACGAGCATCAGAACGACGCTCACCAAGTCTGGATGACGATCTTACCGGAATAGTTGGGGATGACCAGAGTCCGGCCATCGCTAGGTCGGACACGCGCAAACCCAGGTTTGCCTCCACGGTGATTCATGCCCGCATGCGATGGAAACTTTCCGCTATCCTCATCCTCAGCTTTGTAGCAAGTCGCAAGGAAAAGGGTGTCCGACTCGTGGATGAAGGATATGACGTCATCTGGCAGTCGTTCCTCTGACGATAATTCAAGACGACGATGAACCACACGTGGGTGGCTATCGGGGAATGGAACGAGATCGCGTAAGTTGATGTACTTTGGACAATTTCTACATTTTGGGTGAACACTTCGTGATGATCCTCATAGTAGTCCAGTCCTAACTCACCCGAATGCTTGGGTCACGGTTGTTCGGATGTGGAGGGATAACCCGTCTCCTTCGATGGTCTCTATATGACCAGCAAATTTGTTCCTTCTCCGAGTTGAAAACTCGACACCGATCCCAGCGATCAGCATGGGATGGTCTCTCGCCGAAGCCACGTTTTGAGTAAAGGGATCACCTTCCCACAGCTTCGCATGCATAGTCAGTTCGCTAAAGTTCTGACTGGTCGCAAATCCAGGCTGCCCATCAGGACCTGTGAGGATAGATGCCCATGGGCGTTGTCTGTCGTCGATCGTGGTGATTGGAATAAAAGGTAAGCGAGTCGTATAGAAGACTTGATGTTGTTCCGGAAACTCTGGTTCGATCCACGTCCAAAACTGAGACACAGCATCGGCATGCCCCATCTTGATCTGCATAGCGCGCTCGCCTTTGTGCCATCCTTGAAGTGCGCCCATGGCAGAGTGTGGCAAGAGCGATAAAGAGTTGTGTTTCAGCCATGTCATGAATATACGGAATCGCCTCGGGAACACCCGAGGCAAGCAAGACCCCGGAATAATCAGGCAGTCGCTGGGTGAGACTTGAGAAACTTGAGCTTGACTTGTTGCTAACAGACAGACAGCCTGAGAAGCTGCCCTGTAACGATTGGCAGATATTATGAAACCGGCGCCTGTAGGGACTTTGCACCCAAGTCTGATGGGCCTCGATCAGGGGGCACAGCAACAGGTCTTCCTGAACTTGCTGATTCGGCGGTGATTGTCTATGCAATCGCTCGCTACCGAGCTACTACCATATGCATGTTCGATCTGCTCATTGTCGTTGGTCACCGCGGAGTAAAGAATGAGTAAGACCTGATGACATAATCAGCGGGCTCGATTAGGGGTACCACGGTCTGGTTACTTTCAAATTACAACTTCGTTCCGATAACAAAACAGCAGAATAATCGTTTCTGCTCACCATCAACTTGACGTCCATTGAACACGATGGAACAAAGGAAAGAGATTCACATCGTCCATGCGACACACCCTCTCGGTCAAGAGTTGTTCCGTAAAATGGCAACTCCTCGGGAGATCATCAAGTCCAACAAGAGTACTGCTCAAACTCAGTGCACCACCTGTTTCACCACCCGTCACAAGTTACAAACGTGCAAACGGGTGAGTACTTTTTTTCTTTTCTTTTTTCCAGCATTCTTAATCTGCCTCGTTTCGTAGTGCAAGAGCGTGTGGTATTGCTCGAAAGAATGCCAAACGAAAGACTGGTACGCTGGTATCGCAGAACACAACCATCCCAGGTTTGGTGAAAACTAGATGCTCGTCAGGTCACGCCATAAACATATCTGCACCCCGGCCGAACGTCCCAAAGGGATGAAGAAGCTCGTAGAAACACTCGTTTCGAACGTTTCAATCGTTCTTGTGCTCGAGGCTTGCGCTGCCCTTGCCTTTGATCT
>JBBPTG010000297.1:0-27633 GCA_038093975.1 Chalciporus piperatus | reverse complement strand
ACGAGCAATGTCAGCGAAGCCCTGAATGAAGCGTCGGTAGAAGTTAGCCAATCCTAAAAAGGACTGAACACCCTTCAACCGAGTTGGCGCCGGCCAGTCTAAAATAGCCTGCACTTTTGAAGTGTCCATCTCTACGCCTTTCTGGGAGATAACCATTCCCAAGAAATCTACGGAATCCACCGCGAAGCTACACTTTTCTGGTTTTACGTAAAGATCGTTCTCTCTAAGACGTTGCAATACAGTTTTAACTATTTCTAAGTGCTCTGCTCTAGTTTTTCCGAACGTAAAGATCATGAGATCGTCGATATAAATAATAAGGACCCCATGAAGATCGCTAAATAGATCGTTCATCATTTGTTGGAATGTGGGGGGAGAGTTCGTAAGTCCAAAGTACATAACAACAGGTTCGTAAGCGCCAAATGGAGTAACAAAAGCCGCTTTCCATTCATCGCCTTCTTTTATTCTAACATTATTATAACCCCAACGTAGGTCCATTTTAGTAAACATGTCAGCTCCTTTGAGCTGGTCGATAAGTCCAGAAATGAGGGGAAGAGGGTAAGCGTTCTTGACAGTTCCCTCATTTACATAACGATAGTCCATAACTAATCTCTTTTTTCCGTCCTTTTTTGGAATAAAGAAAACAGGAGATGTCTGAGGGGATTTCGACGGACGAAGATATCCTTTCGATAACTCCTTATCGATGAACTTTTTGACGTCATCAAGTTCCTGTTCGGACATCGGAATCACCCGACCCTTTTTAGGAACGAAATCAGGCTTGAGATCTATTGCGTGGTCCCACGCCTTTCGGGTAGGCATACGCTCACTCTCTTGCTCTGAAAAGACGTCTAAGTACTCGTGGAGTTCTACTGGGACTTTCTCGGTGAGCCCCGCCTCAAACACTCTACGAATAGAAAAAGAACGATTCAAATGATAGTTGACTACTTTGCACTGATCCGTACAGCGTGTGAATCGTACTCGTTTGGCCACCCAATCAATTTCAGGGTTATGCCTCTCAAGCCAATCATAGCCGATGATCATGTGATGAGTGCCAAGTACAGAAACGAAAGCATCCATATGCTCAAAATGTCCATTGTGTCCCAAAACAAGCGAAACCTTGTGAGTGACACCGCCTATCGCTCCCTCTGAGCCGTCGGCGTTATACACTGGAATAGGAAAAGGAAGTTCTTCCAGTGTCAAACCATGTCGCTCACAGAACGATTTATCTATAAAAGTTTCGGTTGCGCCGGAATCCAACAGAGCGGCAAACTCCATTTTCTTCCATTGCTCCCCTTTATCGTACATAATAGTAATAGCGAGATCCAGCTCGTTTTTCCGATTCTGATTCCTTACATGTATTTTTGATGGGATTTCTTTTTTCGAATATTTTACCTTAAGGGAATTAAGCACGAATTGTTTTACTTCTGTCGCCACGCCACTAAGGGACGCCCTTTCAGAAGAAGAAGAAAAGTTATATTGAAACGGAACACAAGGAGTAGTACTAATACAACCATTTGGTAAACTATGTCCGAGCCGCCGAGAACCCATTTCTCTCATTGGCTGTTTCCTTTTAAAGCCTCGGCTGCCTGTGCCTTGGCTTCTGATTCAATGCGGTCGCGCCAGTACGCTTCCGCTTCTTGGTTGGTATATGCCGCTTGATGCGACATGTAACTTGTGCTGGTGGACGGGCCAGCGGGGTAGGGGGAAGATTGGGGAGGGTAGGGTGCAGGGATGGTACCTGCGAAGGGCATCTGCCGGTTGTCAAACGGCAGGGAAGACTCAACGTATTGTTGCGAGTATGGATCCCACATAACAACTTGTCTCTGACGCGGCCTGTGGGGCTTTGGGCACGCGTTTGCAAAATGACCTGGCTGGTCGCAATTGAAACAGTTTCCCCGAACGGGGGATCTTGGCATTTGCTGTGCCGACAGATCCATCGGGGCTCCACGACCAGGCTGTGTGCCTGTGGGAGTGAAACGGGGGGCCGCATACGGAGCGGGGGGATGTGGGAGCGGTCGTGATGCAATTGGGTAACGAGGGGGGAGGTACGGATATGAAGACGAAGGCCTTGGCGCAGTTGCGGGTGCCTGACGAACTGGTGCACCGCGTTCAACAACAATACGCTCGAACGTGCGACCTAACTTTCGGTAGGTGTCGATTGTATTGGTGAAATTTTGCTCATCAACATTGGTGTTGATTTGCGCCTGATAATAGATTTTGTAATCTATTGCCTTTTTCAGAAGCTCTTTGGCATGAGCATCTTCAATTTCCGACTCCGCTTTCAATAATTCAAACTCCTGAAGGAAGATGTCCACAGGTTTCCCAGCCTGTTTCAATGCTTCCAATTTCCGAAGACTCTCATGAGCGAGAACGTCAATCTGGAAATATGATTTGAGGAGATGTGAAAATACTGTCCACGTGGGCCATGCTAGAAGTCCCAGGGGTTCTCGCACAGGTTCCTCTACTTCGCCTTCTACCGGTGGCGGTGGTAGCAATTCGTATCGAGTCCACTTTTCTATCGTCATCTGGGCGAACCCAGCCGCCTTTCCTTCTAACCGTGAGAGTACGGCGAGGCATTGAACCTTGTTGTTTTTCCATGTGTGGACGGACTGCCAGGCGTTGACTTGCGCCCACCACAACCGGAACTTGGTGCGGTCACCATCCCATTTTCCCGGGTCGGCAACCTTTTTGGACACGGAGTCCGAATTGTCTGAAATGAGCGCCTTCAAAGCGGCGGTGAGAGCAGCGATGGGGTCAACGGGGTCTGCCATCGGAGTTTCGGGACGGGGAGTAGAGGGATGTGAACTTTCTGACGAGGAAGAGAAGTGACGTGGGGGGGATCTGTAACCTTGAGCTTGTGGTTCTTGATCTAAGAACTCGGCTGACATGTATCCTTACTGAACCCTATCTTCCAAAGGTTCTCTGGGGATGACAGACACGAGGACGAAGAAAATATCTTTTCGAGCGGAGGTAATACCTGCGACGCTTATCGGAATCTCGGCAGACCTTCTGAGGAATTTTCCCAAGATCTGATTTGATTTTACACATATACTACTCTCGAACTTCTATTTTCGAGCAGCAGCAAAAGCTATCGTAATACAGGATACTATTTTTTATTGTTTTTCTATTTTTTTGTACCTCGGCGGTGCTGCCGGCTTACGTTGTTACGTATGACTCAGCCAAGGGGGCGGCGACGCGCTTTTCCCTTGTCGTCCTTCGCAATTGGGCACGATCCCAATCCGGTCTTCGAACAAATACTATAGTACGGAGGATAACAGAAACGGGGCACTAAAGGCTGGCCCAAACGAAATGAATAGCCAGATGGCGAATGCGTGACATCAACGGGTGATCACGCGAACCCGGATCGTGTCTACAGTCAGAGGGTTTGCGCATGAGCGGACCCCAAGACGTCTCGAACGATCAAAAAGCCCCTTGTGCACTATGGGGAACAGCAACTTTATCCTTATTTATAACGGCGGACGACCGTATAGACAACAGTGGATGGAGTTGTTTTCTCCTGTGTGTCACGTACACAAACGATGCTTATTGATCAACTCTTTAGCCCTAGAGTCCGGGCGGTGTTTTCAAGTCTAATCCAAGTGTTATGACTAAGTCACAACACGGCGGGGACTTAAGGCAACACTAGGCCTTGCGAAGGAGTATGCTGAGTACTAAAACTTAATTGCGGTGAAGCAACAAATGGATTAGACTGAGGTCTGTGATAAGTACAGGGCTACTTATACTATTGAGAAGTGCGCACAGACCAATAGCCGAATAAGGAAATCATAAAGGAAAAGATAAATAAGGTAAATGGGACGATAGATAAGAAAAGGTACCAGGCACGGATTAGGGTCTAGGCCATGACATCATTGCTGACTCATCTAAGTCTGGACCTTTGTCACGTGACCTGATTATGTAATAGTTTACGTAATGCTACAGGGACTACTGGAGCGGATTAAGATGAATCCGGCTTGACCCCTAAGTTGTAGACAAAGTCTAGAGTTCGAATACCGTTGTAGGCAAAAGTTTGAAAAGTTTTTTTAAATACTATAACAAGATGCATACCTAGACAAGATCCAGCACAGTGTCGGAGAAGCAACTGAGAGTCATGTGTCAACATCTACCATCTGGCGAGCTTTACGGAAACTTGACTACACTCACAAGAAAGTATGTAGTTTGTGCCATTTTCGCTATAGATTAATTAAAGACACTCACGGACATGTAGATCTCAAAGGCTGCACTCGAGCGAAAAGAATCACATCGTTTACGCTATATTCTCAAGATGGGTGGCGAGTATGAATATCAACAACTCATCTTCGTTGACGAGAGCGCCTTCGACCGACGAACAGCATATCGAACATATGGCCGAGCTCACCGAGGTCAACGGGTACATCAAAAAAGCTTTTATGTCCGGGGGAAAAGGTATGCTGCTCTCAGGATTTATGGAAAGCCATTACACTGTCTTGTCATTTAGGTACTCGATACTTCCCGCTCTGAGTGTTCGCGGAATGCTCTACTGTGAGATTATTGAAGGTGCCTTTAATATGGCGCGTTTTCGCGACTTTATTACAGGACTTTTGGATCACATGCAACCTTTCCCAGCACCGAACTCCGTGATCGTGATGGACAATGCTCAAATACATAAGGACCCGTCCATGATCGAATTGGTTGAAGCTCGGTAGGCCGTTTTAATCTCGTTGATGGCGTGGCTTATATAGACATCACGTCAGGGGAATGAAGATCGAGTATTTGCCGGCATATTCCCCTGACTTCAACCCCATCGAACAAGCATTCTCGTACATCAAGTTATATGTTCGACGACACTATCCTCACTTTGCCCGCTCGAATGCTACAGGCTCTGATCCCATTGACGCTGCCGAAGTCTATGATATGTTGTTCAATGCTGTATACTCTATTAAACCTGAGCACGCAAGGGCTTTCTATCATCATTCAGGCTATCTGTAGTTTGTCACATTCACAATCAATTTTTTATATCTATGTATCAGATGCCAGTGGCATTACGTGGAGTCTGAGTCTATGCACGAACTCGCCGAGATCTATGCCCTGTCGCCCTATCATCAACCTTCCTCTTATCAGCCAATGCCCAATCATGCAGGCAGTGTGCATCACCCAATGACATACCAGTCATGTCCCGCAGTAGTTGAGGAGTTATACCTGAGCGAGTTAGATCATCGAGATAATGAAAACCTTGCTCAGATAATATGCTCATCCACTGTGAATAGTTCCGGTAATGACGGCCTCGGGTCTCATGGCTGTCAAGAGACAAAAGCCAGTCATCGAGTGATGGATAGGACACATCAACACTTTCAAGTTTAGATTCTGGCGAGAGTTGATCTGAGGAATACGATGGTGATCGGTGGCGCTTCTGGCGAGAATGAGTCGGTGAATGCGGGCTTCTCCCACCATCACGACGGCCATGATGACGGTATGGTGTAGATGGTGGTGGGTATGCGTACGGCATCGGATAAGGGGGAAGCCCATATGGTGGTGGATAACCCGAATATGGGAACATTGGCATATGCGTGGGTGGAGTGTACATTTGTGCAGGGTATGATGGGAGCGGGGGAGCACCGTGCATTCCAGTCGGCAGTGATCCTGGTTGACCATAGGCCTGCGGGATGATTGGAACTTCATCAGCAGTCCCGGCGCGATTGTCGGGTGTCTGAGGTGGTGCGGCGAGACTTTCTTTCTTGATTAAGGTGGGTGGAACAGTAGAAACAGTAGCGACACCCAAGTCCTGCATGCAGTACACTTAGCGAGCTAGTTTGTTACACTGCGACTGTTACGGTTCATTACGGTTCTCTCACCTTCACAGACACTTTTCGGACTTCAACGTTTCGTTCCATTCGATCTTATCTAATCTCTCTCATCTTATCTTTCAGACACGTGCTCATTCACTTTCACTCTTCGCACGGTCGCCCCTTATAGTTATATTCATTCCCACGCACTGCCTTACCTTGACAGTTAATCTCCGTGCTGCGCATGGCTATGCCACAGCCTTTCACCTCATGCACTTAATCTCCGCTATCTCAGCTATGCTTCACAGCCTTCTTATCTCGCTTCTATTCTCATGGGTTCAGGGTAACTCCTTATTTAGTTATAGTTAGTACAAACATGTACAAACACTTAGGATAGTATATAAACCCCAAGGAACTGCTGGTAACCCCAGCTTAGTTCACTTGGTCTTTCCCCAAGACTCAACCGTCCTATCTCAGTTGTTCTCCATTCTCTTCTTCTAAACCGCTTCACTTGGCGATAGTGTAGACCTGATCTCAATACGAGTTTTGGGTCGTTTCAGCGACTTTGAAACTACTCACAATCATTTTCGCCCAGATAGAGAGCTCCTTCATGCTAAATGTGTGATGGATTTTTGGCGGAAAGACCTTACAGGCCTTGTTGCACTGTTGACAATGATGGGCTTTGCATATATCACCGATAAGCTTACGAAATTTGACGTCGCCGCCACCGAGAGGATCTCCGTCATCATCACTAGCTGATTCTACGCCCCGGAGCAACGGCAACGCAGCCTTCTTCTTCCCCTTACCACGACTGCCATGACCCTTCGCACAGATTAGTAGTACATCACTGTCACAGTGAGGTTGTATCTCTACATACCTTTTCTTGCCGACTGATACCATCATCAATCTCAACCAGTCGGACGTAAAAGTCGAGTGGCTTTGTTGGCCCCTTCCCTTTGTTTTTGGCCCCTTCGGCTTTCAGGTACTTGTATACATGCTTCTTCAGCGAGAGCCATTCTTCTTCGTTTTCGAGAGACATTGGAGCATCCTTTTTCTTTTCGTCCCAAGAAAAAACGTAGCCGAGATGAAGTCGCGAGGGCTCGCGAACCATCTTTGCGCCAACTGCAATGAGCATGTCGTTCCATGCACACGTTGAGGTAAGCGAGAGCTCTTTGACTAATTGACCACATGGGACTCGCAGCGGAAGGGTAAACGGCTTGCTCTCGGCTGCACAAACGAGAGGCAAGTAGTTTCTGCTGTCGAACAATAGCTACCAAGGATGCTGACCTCCACTAGAGCTGGTAGGCTTCTTCTGCTTTTTTTTCAAGTCTCCGAAGACGACCTGATGGAATTTTTCGTCCATGAGCGGACTTGGAGGATGGTCAACATCAACATCATCATCCATGTCAATTTCTTCGACTTCGTCATCCCCACCACTCTCGTCGCTATTGTTCTCCTCCCCAGATGATAGCTCAACAACCTCTCCAACCTGGAATGCGGACCGGCTCGGAGCACCACCACGCATCGCGGATAATACTTGGGCTGCCGTTAGGAGTTCCTCGTCTTCTTCGTCATCGCCAGCCAACGGATCTTCTGGAGCCAGCTTCGCACTCTCCCGAGATTGATTGGGTCGCGGGAGATTGATTGTAAGTGGTTTCTTGGGGGGCACCCGCTTCGGGGTAGGTTTGATGTCTGGTTCCAGGACCTGGTGAGGGCTGACTTCTGCTTTTTTGCGAGGTTTCGGCATTTTTTTATTTTTCTGATTGGCCATAGTGATCACGAAGGAGTGTAGGAGAAAACTACAAAGGAATGGTGATGTTCCGCAGCACGGATGTTGGGCGCGAAGGTGGTCAATGCAAAACGGAGGTAAAAATTGAGGCCGTAGTTGACCAGTGACAGTATCTGACTTATCAATCACTTCCGCGATACGATTTCAGTTGCAAACCATCCCGAGGAACTCATGGTCATTTACGAAAGCATGTTAGACAGTAGACATGATTGTCCTGCTAAGGTATGGTGGATCTAACGAATAGACTGATTTCAAGTCATCCGCGATCCGCGAGAATGACTACCTGCAGCAGCAAGCTCCCGGGCCACCAGTAAAATCCCTCCCTGCGCTCGGCTGATCCCCTGCGAGCTCCTCCGTACGTTCGGTTGAGCGCCTGACGTGCGCGTTTGGCCGTAAAATCGAATCTGAGGTCGGCGAGAGGTGATTTTTGAAGTGATCGAAGGAAGCGGTAGATGTCGTATTTTTTTGCGTGATTCCCTGCGGACGAACAACTGGATGGTGGTATTGAATGATTTGAGGTGGTCCGTTTGCTAGATCGCGAGATATCGCGATTTTGAGTTGGACGCTCAGGCTGGAGGACGATGCGGCAGTTTCGTGTATTTTCTCACATCTGCCAACTCTACTGAAAACAGCAATAATAGCTCTTGTTGTTGTCTCGAACTTCGTCTCTTCGTTCTGCCACATTACTTAGCGCCACAGCATGAACATCGAATGCTGGGTCCGCGGTGAAGATGCTGAAAGCATTTTCACGGTCGAGATTTCAAGCACAATGAATGTCGCAGGCCTCAAAAAAGCCATAAGGATCGAGAAATCCAAGTTCCATGATGTGGATGCGGATAAGCTCGAGCTCTACTCCTTCCGTCTTCCAGACCATGATGGCCCCCTAGACGAGCTCAATCAGTGGAGTCCTCAAGGTCAAAAGAAGCTCAACGCACGTTTCCCATTATACAAGCTTTTCGCAGACCCTGAGAAGCCGGAGTGGCTCATCGTCGTCAGCCCACCCAGTTTTAGTGCGCGTTATCACTGTATTCTTTTGTCCATCTGAAGCCAACCTTGTTCCTCAGATTCGCGAACAATTGACCTCGTCCCAAACTTGAGGCTTAACTGCTGGGTGCGCGGTGACACGACCGATAAGGTCTTTTTTGTCGACATCTCGAGCCACCTCGCTGTCGGAGACCTCAAAAAAGTCGTAAAGAACGAGAAATCCATCAAGTTCCTCGATATGGACGCGAATGACCTCGTTCTCTACAAAGTTTCGCTCCCATACAACGACGAAGATCCCCTGGACGATATACTCGGCACTCACACGATCTCCAGCCTGGGGAAACCTTTGCGCGCTGTGAAAACGTTGTCAGATGTGTTTACGCCACCGCCTCCCGGAAACCAACTCCACCTCATCGTCGGTATGTGGCACTTACGATTCAAACTTAACTTCCGCAACGGTCGTTCATCTCTTTTCCAGTCGGCTCTTTGACTTTTAATTGTTGGATTCGAGGGGCAGATCCTGTAAACTCGTTTGAAGTCCAAATATCAGCCAACGCCAGTATTAATGCCCTCAAAAATGCGATCAAAGCGGTTTGCGGAGAGGATCTTGACAATATCTCCCTTGATCGCTTAAACCTCTACAAGATTTTAATGGATGAAGAAGCTCTCCGCGAGTGTCTTGGTGCTCTAGGATCGGGCCACCTCCTGCAAGGGCACGAGTTGGTGGAGAAGGCCTTCAATGGCATGCCTTTGACTTTGACGCCATGCGTTGTCGTAGAGGCTCTCACTGAAAGTAAGCCAAGTCACGACGATGTTGATTTGTGCTCACCAGGATCACAGAGATAACGAAACCTCTTCCATCATCATATCATTATACAGGGAACGGTGATCCGATTACAGACGGGCGTAAAGCATTCCTGGCATCCACCGGGAAGGAAAAGCCTTCCGTCACCGGTACACCATCTACATTTCGCACACGACAGCGTGACGACCAGCGACTCAAATCTATACCCTGCGGTCGCCCTCGCGAATACGAGGACGGTATCCCTGTAACCCTGTTGCATCCTGTTTTTGGCCAGTTTGTCCACGACTGCCAGACCATCGAAGTAACAGCTGAGGACAACGACTTTGTCCAGCGTCTCGCGGTAGCCATGTCGGCATTGTACGACGGCGAACCCCAGCGGGTCACAGCTGTCAACAACCAATTTCAAACCTACAAAATTCACTTCATCATCTCCGAAACGAAAACTGGATACGTGACCGATGCGGACATTAGCGCCAATGGCCATCGTTACGTGATCGCAGAATTCAAAAACGAAACGGGGAACACGTCAGCTGAGCCATATTTCCAAGCCATAGGGTACTATCTGGAGTCGACGAGAGGAGACGCTCTCAAATTCCCTAGGTCTCCCCTGCCGTGCCTCCTTCTCGCCATTTTCGGTTTGTCTCGCACCCTTTACCCTTTGATGGCAAGCTGATTGTTCCATTCTGCAGGGCCACACATCGTGTTCGCTGGTGCCGCATGGAATCTACGTCCGACGGTACAAATCCTATCGACACCTATTGCGTTTCACTTTCATTCCACCGACACGTACAATCAACTTACTGTCGCCCGTCATATGGCTGCTTTTCGCAAGGCGACCCTGACACTGAAGGAGTATTATGAAACCCTGCAAGAAACCCCCCTTCTCACTTCTCACCCGGTTCCCTCTCATATGTTCCCTTACCCAACGAGTTACAAATCGCGTTGTCACCACGATACCGAAAAACACTTCCAGTACGCGACACAGTTGTACTTCAACAAGCCCATCTTCTGGGGAATTGAAGCCAAAAGCGATCGTGTCTGTATCAAATTCGTTCGAGCTTATTCATCCGAAGCCCATCAATACCTCGCCTCACTGGAATGTGCCCCGGTCTTACGAGGGTTCGAAACGATTCCCGGTGGTTGGTTCATGGTAGTCATGGACATGCTTCCCGACGAATTTGAAACACTGTACGACCGCAAGAAACCGCTCCCCTCTTCTGTCTTCGACAACATCGCCGCAAAACTGAAGATGTTTCACGATGCTGGGTTCGTCCATGGCGATATTCGGGATACGAATATTATGGTGTCCAAGTCGGACGAGACGCGGTTCATGATCATCGACTTTGATTGGGCGGGAAGGATTCAAGCAGCACGATATCCAGCCGGCGTCAGTCACCAGATCGAAAGGCCCGCAGAAGCACAAGACGGGAAAGAGATCCTGCCGACTCACGACATTTTTATGCTGGATTACATCAGGTCGACCGCGGATAGGGGTGACTCAAGGTGACTTGTATCCCGGCGACACTCAGGCCGTTCGTTTCAGCCAATAGGAACCAACATACCATTCGTTCGAAAGTGTACTTAAACTTAAAGAGAGTTACGACATACCTGTATGGGGGATCGGGATTCAAGGAAATCTTTTGTTTTTTGATTTGGATATATCACATCGTTACAAGCATGTTCCGTATGGACTGGACAAATCTGTGAAGACTACAGATATACTAGCAAGGCATGTTTTGATGATCCTCCTCTCAGCACATGACTGGCTGAACGCTGCCAAAACCGTCATTCAGACACCAGCTGCCCCGGTCATCAGAGGTTCGAGGGGGCTTCCTTTATCCTACGACTTACAATTTATCCAACACTGTAATATGCAGAGAAGAGTTTCATTGAGAAGTTGTGAGTATGTACAGGAACGAGGGTAATAGTTATGCCAACCTAATGAAACGAGTCCAGGTAAACATTAGCAAACCGTGCAAGAATGATACGATATAACGACCGAATACAAGAATGTACGAGGGTACACGCGAAAGACCAGAAGCAAAAAAAGTCGATTGGAAGAATGTGGGGGGAATGTTGTCATCCAAGAACGAAATGATTGTCATGTGCTCATTAGAGTCCTGGCGCTCAAAGCAATTTCTTCCAACCTGCGTCACTGCATTTCTTGACCAATCGCTTCACTTCCTGAGAACGCGCCCGAGTCGTGACAAGGAGGGTGTCCGGCATATCAACGATAACCAGATCGTCGACTCCAAGACAGGCAATCAAACGTCCTGAGCCAGGCACGACAATACCGCCCGCGACTTGCTCGGTGAGAACTGCGGAAACAGCGCCAATGAGTTGGGGCGTAATATCAAATAAGGACCCAAAGACCCACCCAAACTACCATCCCCCAGTATGCGCGGCTGATTGGATTCCGCAGGCAGAAGATCTGCGAGAGAAGAGAAGTCTCCAACGTCGTCCCAACCTGATTGGAAACTTGTCAGAGACATTCTTTGATCCGCTCAGATCGCAACGTACCAAAAGTCGCTGGTACGACGGCCACTTTGCCTATGGCAGCCGCTGGCTCTGCAACGGCGTGATCGATTGCGATCTTCTCAAGGCCGGGCCACACTTTAGCCAAGACTGCTTGACGTTCTGCCTCGTTGCTCCAAACATTGGCAATTTTTTGCAGCCCATCGTATAGATCAGGCTTGTGATCCTTCAAGAGGTCCATCAATACGGTAGCTTTTGTCACGAACATGCCTGCGTTCCATCGATAGATACCAGTCCCGATGTAACCTGCGGCAGTGCGAGCATCAGGCTTCTCCTTGAAGTTTGACACGAGTCTCGCATTAGGTGCCTCCTTCATGCCAAGGTTTTCTCCGAGACAGATGTAACCAAATCCAGTCGACGGGTGTGATGGCGCAATACCTATTGTGACGAGATAGTCTGATTTCGCCACTTCAACTGCTTCAGCAATCGCCGACAGGAACGCATCATCGCCGGAGATCATGTGGTCGGCAGCAAACGATCCGATGATTGCGTTTGGGTCCCGTTTGGCAAGAACAGCAGCAGCGAGGCCAATGGCTGCCATGGAATCTTTCGGGCCAGGCTCACAGAAAAGGTTGTCTGCGAGAAGTTCAGGTAGCTGTTCGTGGATGGACTTGATGTGGCTTGGTCCGGCAACAACAGTGGTGCGAAGGGAAGAGGAAAGGGGTAGCAACCGGTCCCAGGTTGCTTGGATCAACGACCTTCCTTTCAGAGTAAGGTCTAGGAGAAACTTTGGATGGTCTTCGCGGGATAATGGCCAAAGGCGAGTGCCGGCCCCTCCAGCAGGAATGACGACATAGAATCCGGGGATATCACGATGCGTACATGGCTTGACAGTAACAGCTTTGTCTCCGAGCGGAGATGGAACGGGAAGTGAAGATGTGACCGAAAGTGAAGGAATGTTATGGGGCGATAGGAAAGGGGACTTTGCATAGAGTTTAGGGCTTCCGGGTACTGGTGTCATAAAGCCAGGTGTACCAGGGATACGATTTCCGTTAACGTGATTGTTCTGTGAAGTAAAGCAGGGTGTGAGGCGAATGTATTACGGTTACTCATATAAGACATACCTGCAGACCCTCTTTGATCTGTCTTTCAAGACTCTCATTGGCGAGTTTTAGGTCGGCGCATTCTTGACGAAGCTCGGATATCTCGACGTGCTACGAAGCGTGGCCCACGTCAGTCGATTCTTTTGCCAGGGACCACTAACGCACTGATTTTTGTACTGCGCCCAATATTTGGGTGAACATTGCCTCAACGCTAAGCGTATTAACGCTGGTATCTCCCTGGGTGGGCAGGGTACGAGGAAAGGAAGACATGGTGGTCTCAGGTCAAGGGTATTGGGGACTAGAAAGTGGGGAATTCAATGTGGTTGTTGTAAACGTGTAACGGGGCTGCCATCATTTCACCATCCTATTTCGGGTGCCGGGTCAAGTCTTGGTCGGATACAAGCTCGCCGGCTTTCATTGGCCACCATCACAAGTGTCCCGAAAAAAACCATCTGACATCGCTAAGTACGACGACTGCGGTGGAAACCTTGTCGTATACAGTCATCTCTATGTATAGTACACGAGGATATCCCGCACAAACGTCGCACGTTGGCAAGTCAATCGTATCGCAGTGATCCTGGAAACACATCGGAAACAACCTGATGATTCGCCGCAGTCAGGGGCAGGGGCTATGTCTGATCTGAGTCTATCCCCCATGAATCTATGAATATAAAATTGATAAGCCCGAGATGCTTGTGATTACTCCTCGTCGCTCGCAAATTCCACAGCCTGGTATTTCCTCGCCTTTTTGTGTGGATTCGCCAAGGATGCCCCTTTTGGTGGGCGAGCAGAAACCGCGAGCCCTGTTTGGAAGGCACAGAGTCAGGGTCGAGCGAAGTTGGAAAGGTTTGCAATTACTCGGATCTGGCTCCCCTGATGGTGATTTAGACTTGGCTTCTTTAGCTGCCTTGGCTTGCGCAAGTTCCGCTTCCAATGACTTGATTTTCCGTTGGGCTTCATTGTCTACTGGTGAAGGCGCCGCAGGCTCGGGTACACGGGCTTTCTTCTTTGGGGCTTCGATAGATCCGAAGTATTATCCCGGAGTTGGCTGTGTGATCTATGAGACATACCTGAACTAGTGTTGGATGGCCCTGACGCTGTGGTGGCGGTGGCGGAGAACGTTGGTGGGTTCAGTCGACACCCACGAGATTGGGCTTGAAGAGCTATCTTTGTCAACTGTCATTATCGTGCCCGGGTGAATGTTTCAAGTCCCATACTTCAGTGAGGAGGGTCGTCGCATGAGACGCTGCTTCTTTGGGAGACAGCTCGACCAAGGCAACGTGCAGCAGTTTCTTCGATGTGGATCCCAACGTGAGCTACACATACCGTCGTTCATTGAGAGTCATGAATCAGAATCGAGACGAATTCACATTTATCTCTGCCCCTTCGTCGGGTGTCCAGTCGCCGACAGAAAGCTCACCGTTCACGAACGCTTCGGTCAGCTTGTTTGCGAAATTCTCGAGTACTTGAGAGCTTGGTTTTGAACCCTGCAGGACAGCGGCGGTCAACGTGTCGGTGAAATGGGTGTCAGTTGTTCGAAATGTGGCATTGGACGAACGACGAGCTTGATGATGTCCTGCGCTGACCATGATCCTCGCCACCACCTTCCCTCCCGACCCTTCAATCCGAGATAAACCGTCCATGCATAATCATTGACCTTGGAAAGGACAACGAAACGGTCAAAACCTTGGTAAGTAACCTGGATCAGTTCGTCAAGCCCTCCGAAATGGGACAATACGTCCATTGGCACTTTCAGAGCGGTAGAAAATATGCAAGATGGGAAATCTGTGGAGACCGTCGTTGGCACTGGGAAAGTTCAACAGCTCGTTCAGGGAGACCGATGTGGGGAAATGGTGTGGCACCGCCACCTTCATGAACGGCGATTCGGCCCGGTCCGAAGGTATGGATGGCCATCCGCAAACGTTCAAGACGAAAAGACAAGTTCGAGATGAGCATCGTAGTTGTCGTTGATCCAGCTCTCACAAATTTACAGTCCTCGTATCCTTGACGGCGATATGATGTTTGAACTACATCGTTGAAAAGATGCCAGATTTGTAACTTCAAAGTTCGCATCATCCACCTTGTAAACGTTCAACTCCATGTCGCACGCCATATGACCATATGACCATATGACCATTCAAAAAGGTACGGACCACACAAACGTGGGTTTCTTGGGGCAGTATTTGTGATGTACATTGATAGTAACATTGATGTAGTAGCATCAGTTGATCAGAAGGTTGACACTGCGAGGAGGATCCCCGGTGCCAAGCGGTCCGCAGCACCAGTGGTCGCTGGGGTGCGTCCCAATTAAATTTATTTAATCAACCATTCGGTGCACATATGCAGTCGAAAACCTGCTAAGATCCTGAAATTTCACTCAGGCGAGTCAGAACATGCTTACTTCTATCAACTTAGTCAGATTCGGGAGGCCTCGCATGGCCCTTCGTGCGCAACGTGGGTTCTTGAAACCGGCGGCGAGCGCTGGGTCAAGCGAGTGGACCCACCGTTTCGCGAACTGTTGTAGTACTAGTAAGTACTAGCCGCTTCTACCAGTCTCGCTAGACACGCGGTCACTGCCAGAGCGACGCGCTTACCGAGGTTCCATTTCCAACTATTGGCAGTCAAGGTGTCCGCGTGGCGCGCCATAGGTGCCTTTTTCGCTCTGCATGCGCTAGAGGATTAGGATGTCGGCCGACCTGGGGTGGTTCGGTCGAGCGTCAGGCTGACGCCGTGAGGGGGCGAGTTCCCATTGCACCAACACTGTCCGTGTTTAGCCTTCTTGGATGCTCATTGGCATCATTGCCTTAACTTGACGTTACAGCTGAGTTCTGTGTCGCTTGTTACCACTCGGAGGTTTTATCGGCTAACGATTTCCAGGTACCAGCATGGTCATCTTAATTGTGTCCGAGGGACCTCAAACACCCGCGGTGACTAGGCGGCATTATTTTTTCTTGTTTGGTTACTAACGTTATTTTCTGTTTTTATAACACCGCATCACTCTTGTTCCTCGACCACCACCATCCCCCATGCCCCCCCATGGGGTTTGCCCTATGCCTTCCCCTTATGGCGGTCCAAGTGCACAAAAATTCCCGCGCGCACTTTTCGATGTAGCGCGCACTATTTGGAGGAGCGCGCACTTTTTTTTTGAGTAGTCCATTACATTGTAGTAGTATTTCTCAGTAATATCTACTAGTAGTACTACCATTACTCCTAGTACTTAGATTGACTTGGTACATTATCCGTAATATGAAGGCCAAAATGACGGGTTTCGACTCTTCAACCAGACCGTGAGAATCTATTGACTTATGAAGGCATTCCCATCACATCATTGCTCAGACTTTCCTCCTGGATAATGATTCTGTTGGCTCACTCGGCTTTTGAAAATGCCTACATGCATGGATGGTCCTGAGATGCTATTTAAGTCGAGGACCTTGCATGGGTATTGCGAACAACGTCAGGAAGACATTCCAAGGAGTAGTCTATGTTGAGGTGACGGGGATGCCTTCATAAGTCAATAGATTCCCACGGTCTGGTTGAAGAGTCGAAACCCGTCATTTTGGCCTTCATATTACGGATAATGTACCAAGTCAATCTAAGTACTAGGAGTAATGGTAGTACTACTAGTAGATATTACTGAGAAATACTACTACAATGTAATGGACTACTCAAAAAAAAAGTGCGCGCTCCTCCAAATAGTGCGCGCGACATCGAAAAGTGCGCGCGGGAATTTTTGTGCACTTGGACCGCCATATCCCCTTGCCTCTATGCCTCCGCCGTGGTCATCACCACCAGTAGCGCTCGTCAGGCCTCGGTCACCATCTCCTTCGCTCCTCGGTCACTGGGTCCTCGTTCACCGTCTCCTTCACTCCTCGTTCACCGTCTCCTTCGCTCGCGCCCATCATCCCAGCGCCCCCAATAGTTCGCTGTATTTGCTACAGTGCGACTTCGAATCATATATTGGGAGTGTTAGCGGTTCGTGTGTTCTATGTATGTTGATTGCGCCTTCCGGTTTACCATGAATGTTGATATCCAGTGCGTCAGTTAGTGTGCTGTATGTCGTTATTCTCGTGTCACGAGGTCTAGTGTCTGTCGTCGGTGGTGCTGTTCGTGGATTATGTTCTAGGAGTGGAGGGGAGATAGCACCAGTGCTCGTCAAGGTATTCTCTAGCTGTTGTATGCGCTTTGCTTTGCGCCTCTGTCGTTTGTCATGCTGACGCTGTTGGACACGAACTACATCCTCCTCAGCCTTTGTTGAACATGCAAGTATATTTGCCTTACCTGTCCGGGTCATCGCGCGTGTTGCGCGAAATGTATGGGTAGCTGTTGTGTCTCTCTGATTGATTCCATGCTGAACATGAAGATCAATTCCAGACATTGTTCGCATGTCGTGTTGCTGTCCTCGCATGATACCACCAAGGAGGGTGAGTCCAATCCCATCTCTATTTATGTTCCGATGTGCTTGCTCATTACCGTTTGTTGTTGAAGGTGATGCCTTCCAGACACATGAAGGTATAAGGCTACGAGGTTGGTAGAGGGCTGGTATCATAAATTTCGCGGTTTCCTTGTCTTTTAACCATGCTACGAGTTGTTGAGCTGGCGCTTTTTTTTGTAGAAACTTTGTACCACTTACCTACTGCCTTCGGACCACCACCACGAATAATAGCCAGTGTTCTTTCAAAGTCTACTTGGGGATCTGCTGATGCAATGCTGTACATTGCCTCAACGACCTCCCGTCGAAGCTGATGTGTAAGAGGTTGGATGTTCCGCTTAAAGTGAACAATGCAAACCCGAAAGAAACACCGGAGATGATCATATGGATCAAGGTCTCGCAAGCAACGATGGGGCTGATATATACAAGCCCATGAGTTGTCTCTGCACAGTTCGACACATAACCTGCCAAGTCCTGTGAAATGTCAAGTCTCGAGTAGATGCTGAAGAAGAAGAGACCCACCCAGTGCTTGCCCCCGATGTCCATCTGCAACAACTGACTCGATACCAGCACCGTGGATGTGGAAAAAACGTACTCCGACACCAGTGTCCTGTCGTGCAATTTCAAATATGCGGCGGGAAAGGATAACATGTGCATCAGCCGATTGAGATGTCGTGAATGCACGAGCTAAAACAACAGCTGTATCATGTCAAAGGACATGCCAACATTGAATACAAGTAAAACATACATCTCGTATGTGTATTGTCCCAACCTTCAATCTCAAATTCTTGCCACCCATGGACTCGTTTGAATGACGTGTCAATTGAGATTCTCCTGGCCTGAACCAGGGATAGTGACATTCGCGCAGTCATGCAGACCACGAGCTTGAAGGTGTCTTCGCCAGGAAGATTGTGCTCCTCGGCACACCGCAGATAGCGGTGTTCGAGCGGGAGGTGTTGTTGTTCGCTCGCGAGTGATTGTGCACCTTGTAAGATGTCAGAACGACAGAAAATGAAACAATAAAATATAAAATGTACCTGGAAATTTGGTTCCATGCGGGAATTTAGAGGATCGTAAAATTAGAATGAGGCGGCGAAGATGGTCGAGGTTGCCGAGCGACGGGTGGAGATTGTGAGGTGATGGATCACATTCATCATTCATCCAGCCGAGAACATGGCGGAGGCCATGCATGAATCCGGAGTCGAGGGCTATTCGTCGAGGCGTTGCATCTGCGAGCTTCCATTCAAGGCGCAATAAGAGCGAGTCGAAGCAGTCAATTATTTGCGGGGGTGTCTTGATCGGGAGCGGAGGGCAATGGTTATGGGGGTTGGTGCATACGACAAGGACTCGAGGGCAGCTGTGTAGGTCATGCGGGACATAGACATCGTAGATCGTCGTGCATGTATGAGGGCCTTTAACAAGGGTACCTTGACGCAGTTCATTGTTTCCCGCTCGGTGCCAATTTGCTATTAAAAACATTTAAAAAGTTTGATACGGAGGTACGAAAATATCACTTACGACAATCAGTTTTCTGTTCGCTCGGAGATGCGGCAAACGAACAGGGAACAAGAGGGCCTATTCCGAGGGATTTGGCATAGCTCTCGACACGTAAATACCATGCGCTGTCATCTTCAAGCAGCGCACGGAGGTACGGTATATCAAACTCTTGTAGATTGCGCAGCAATAGGTGCGCGCGCTCGGACCCTGACGAGCGGTTGGAACATCTTGATGGATCGTGTAAGCATGGTGGAAGAAACATGAGAAAAGGCTTACTGTATATACGGCTGGTTGTAGGTATCATACCTCAACTCGAGGCAGCCGTGGCACTTGCGAATCTTACGTTTGCGGCCGTTCGTCTGCGATTCCTCTCCGTCATTCTCACGATCTGGGACAATGTTCTCTTGTTCGATCGTGTCACTCGATTCAGGGAAGTCATTGGTAGACGAAAACGCACACCCGTTCTGAACGAGGGCACAGAAAAACCCAAGGGTCTTGTTGAAGACCTCCACATGCGCATTGTCGATCGGCGTGCGGGCGACAGCGGCGGCATGCAATGCCGCTGCTTCGCGCGAGAGCGCCTGACGACTCGTAAACGAGTGCATTGCAGGTGTATAGGCTCGGAACGAGCAGTATCTTAGTCCTCTACCTGTTAAAACACATGTTAGCCTATGGAGGAAGGGATAGTAATGAAAATAAATAAACTTACAGGTTGTTCGAAGCTTCGAGCACTTGACAGGCCTGCCTGATGTGTTCCGCAGCATCTTGCAAGTGACCTCCTTCCGTCCGCCGTGTCCATCTCCTGCTGAATATTGGAAATTGAACCGGGGGTTATAAAAAGAATCCGGATTGATGGTGAAAATGTGCGCAACAGCGATGTCGGGGGAGTCACCTGTCTCCGGGTACTCAATGATTGCATCGAGCGGATGCTCGATGATGCGCTGAGCGACCGTCTCGCGCGTGACCTTGTTCAAACCTCGACGGATCTCGGTCTCTGTGAACGGGCGGGACTGCGGGGGCTCGTAACGTGAAGCGATAACAGTGGGGGCAGGCGAAGGTGTGGTAAATGGAGAGGGAGAGGATCGAGATGGAAAGGGAGACTCAGAGGGTCCAGAAGGCAATGGAGCGAGTCCAAAGAGCGTGGGAGGCGGCGTAAATGCCGAGGGAGTGGGTTCCAATGGTGAGGGGGTAGGACTGAGCGATGGAAAAGTAGGTCCAAATGGTGGGGGGGAGAAACCGAATGATGAAGTAGATGGTCCAAATGACGAGGTAGTGGGTTCGAATGACGAGGTAGAGGGTGCAAACGATGAGGTAGAGGGTGCAAGCGACGAGGTAGAGGGTGCAAGCGACGAGGTAGAGGGTGCAAACGAGGAGATAGAGGGTGTGAACGATGAGGTGAATGGTGCGAGCGGGGCGGTGAATGGTGCGAGCGGGGCGGTAGAAGGCGTGAGCGAGGCGGTGGAGGGCATGAATGACGAGGCATAGGATGCGAACGGAGTGATAGAGGGTGTGAATGACGAGGTAGAGGTTGCGAACGACGAAGGGAATGACCCAGGCGGCATCTCAGCAGCTACCTGGGCAGTGTAGAGAGCTGTGGAATACGAGGTGAGGTGAGTTCCCATCTAATGGGGAGGACAATTCACTCACCATCTTTATATTCATCTTCATTCTGGAGCGTTGAGCAAAGCGATGGGGGGGTCGCTCTTGATGGTACATAGTGGTTTAAGGTCGAGCACCATTAAGTGTATCGCGTAGCATCCAGACCTTCCTTTTTTGGCAACCGTTGTGGCTTAGCCGACAACGCTTCCCATTCCTTACCACCAGCAACGACGTCAACCTCTGCTGCTCGTCGCCAATCCAACCAAATCCAGCTTGAAGACCACCCTCTCGTGCAACAGTTCTCGTCACATCTCGTACGATGTCGTTCGCTCACAGGAACTTGGAGTAGTCGCCGAAATACACCAAGACATCGCCGCGGTGGTTTTTGGCAGGACGACGTGAACGTTCGTATCGAAACAGGGCCCAATTGAATGGTTTCTGGTGTGTCAGTTCCATATCTCATCTAGCTGCCCAGAAATATCACAGAATATCACCAGATAACGCCTGGAAAACATACCTTTTCGAGCATTAGCGCTCGTCGCTACAGTGTGAATCAAGTAAGGGTTTCTCGTTGTGATCATTCAATCACGCGCGCTCACGATAACGCTGACGTTTGCCGACTCGGAACTGATATCGTCCGATAGCGGCGACTTGTTGGCAAGATTTCGTCGGATGGAGCCTCAGGTATATAAGGTCTTGAACACGGTGAGTTCTTCATCTTGAATTTCGTCATTAGCTCTCACTGATTTTCTTTACCATGCCTGCTACCCGTGCACTCTCACCGTTGCCCGCCCTCCGCATCGCCCCCGTCATCCCCGTCATCCCGCCCATCAACGCAGTCTTCCATCCGTGCGTTGTCGCGCAACGCATGTCCGCTGACTCCATCGTTATCTACACCCGCGACCTCGGCCGTCTTATCACAGTTGCATAGTAAGTTCGTTCACTCTTCAACTTGAAGTCACGACGCTGAATGGTAGTATAGCCCGCTCGGCCCGCTCGGTGTTCGAATCGTACCCGGCGGGGTCTTCAACTGGATGGCGCGCCGCGGACTCGTCTTCGAGTGCTTTTGTGGGCTCATATCTGGCGAGCCAACCCCTGCTCGGTTTGTCACTGAGGCCCTTTCGCAACATACGGTGGTGCGATGCCACCATGTCGACAACCGATGCAGATTTTATCGTACGTTTCTCCTTACATTTCCAGAGTGTCTACTTACCTTGCTCTAGTCGACTTGATGAAGATCTACAGCATGACGATCTTGGAATCTCCCTACGCACACATTCCCACTTTACCATGTAAGTATTCCATTCAAACATCATGTACTTGCTGATCTGTTGTTAGTCGGCAATCCAGATATACAGATGTTACTTTCCCGATGGCGAAACATGGTTGCTCGAGATCCGATATTGCTCTCGCATGCAGCGCCGTACTTCGATGGGTACCTCACAATCCATGTCTCGATCTACCCTGGCATTCAGCAGCTTCGAAGCGGCCTGCGACAGCCACTCGCATTCAACTCGCCACACCGCCGTCGTGTATCATATCACCCATACGATCGCCACCATGCAAGTAGGTCAATCAACTTGTGATTTTCTACATAACTAAATACACGAAAGGTTTATCTCCGACTACGCGAACCACATTGATACAATCTACACCGAGTCGGTCATCACGTCGCAGAATTTCGATGGGAGGCTTACCAGCGAATCGAAGAAGTCCAGCTCCCGTTGCTGGGAGCTCGAGGTTGATTCGACGAGTATCAGAGGAATTCAGTGAGCGCGAGGTGGAGGCTTTAACGGCGGCGAGAATGGGATTTGGGCTAAGTCCAAACACTGTGGATGATCTGTTCGAGACGTGCGACCATTGCCAAATGCGTTTCATGCGCAGTGCATTGCGCGTGCACATCAAGCAGGTACACGAGGAAGATGATGCTGACAACGAGGAGCAGTGATGAGTAGTTGTTGAAAAGAACAGTGGGGATTGTTTTTCGAGGGCGCCTCTATATATGGTGCGGAGCTAATAATTGTTTATTTCGTTTGTTTATTTTTGTTTCATGGTTTTGGGGTCTTCACTTATGTTAACTTTACGGTACTTGCACGGGTTCTTGTTTCTTCTCTAGAACTTAGCCGATAAAGGCTCCGAGTGGTAACAACCGACGCAACACTGGTTACAGCTATCATGCCTAGAGGCTAGACAAAGAAACACGAATGATAAACCTAAGTATGTTACGACATACCGAGCCTATTGCCGTATCTGGTGTCGGATGCACTAATAACATGAACTCGGAGTTCTGTGTCGCTTATGTCGGAAAATCCCATAGGGTCCTTGCAAGGCTACCATATTGGGACAGACTTGCGGGCCCTTCCAAGCGAATTGCATCCGTCATGGGAACTCGCCAATTGGGTCGTGATTATGTAAAGGTCATTGAAATAGAATACTTAGGTTACAAGGTACACGTAGTATTGGAACTGGATTGAAAACTGGCCGGCGGCATTTTAAGGGGATGGGAAAGGCACAGCCCCGACTCAAGCGATTATCGATTATCGTTACAGTCGTCCCCCCACCGCTGCAGCAGCGCCGTTCGACGTTCCCCACCCCCTCGTCCTCTGTCATATTTTGTAACATGCTGCCGTCGAAAAAACACAAACGTACATATGTATTAAGCTCGGCTTCTCTCGACAAGGTTCCTTGCCAACACTGTGGAGAATTCTTCGCCGCCCGTGGACTCAAGTCCCACGAATCAAGCTGCGCTCGTCAACGGAAGAAGAAAAGGGAAGAAAAAGAGTTCGCTCGAGTCGCTGTAGAGGTTGCTGATGCCAAGACTAAAGGTGAGTTCATTTTTCGTATCCATTGGCTCGGACATGTTATATTAACACTATTCCATGATGGTACCAGCCCGTCGCAAGGAAAAACGCCGTCTGCGCAAGGAACGTGCTTCGGTTTCGCGCGCACAGACGCCCCACCCATCTCCGGGACCTTCGCGTGCACCCTTAGACTATAACGCAGTGGATCCAGACGGTCCTGATGTCTCGTTTGGACCGACAGGATTCGAACCGTCGGACGGCGCAGTCATTGGCGGGAATGACACCATGAGCATCTCCGAGAATCGTAAGCAGATTCAATTTTTATATAGCTCGTCGATACATAATGCAACATTGATTTAAGGATCAAGTCTGGACTCGAGGATGTCGGTGTCCCAGGATCACGGAGGCGCACACGCAGCTGTTCCCGGACCCGCCTCTTCGGCTGGGGTCACTGATTCTTTCAAGATTGAGTACCACCCGAACAGCGGCCGCCCCGCCGTTGTCGACTCGTTCTCAACGTTCTCTCGCACTGTCGCATCTCCGTCACCTGTCATTGATAGCGAGCCATGGAACCCATTTCTCACATCTGCAGACTTCGAGTTTGCTGATCTTGTACATCACGCCGCCCTCAACAAGGATCAGACTAACAGACTTCTCGGTCTCATTCAGCGGATCCGGGATGATGGAGCGGAGCTGACCTTCAAGTCTCATGGAGATGTTACCAAAGCCTGGGATCGTGCTGCAACGCAGTTAACTCCCGTGCGTTGTTATGTTTGTTCGTGCACGCAGGCTCAGTGGTTACGAGCATAACCTTAAACTAGATCACCAAACATGTTGTAGTTGCTTCTTATAAGAAGGAAGATGTAGAATTCGACATGTATACCCGACCTCTTTGGGACTGGGCATTGGATTTACTCCAAAACCCACTTCTTCAACCTCATTTCCAATGGGATGCTCAGCGCTTGTTCAAGCATAATGGGACTCGTTTTGAGAGGTTTATTGATGAACCCTGGACTGCAGATCGTTGGTGGAATATTCAAGTAAGCCTATTGTTACATCGTGGTTCTCTACTAATGTCGAGTTTCCATTTGCATTTATCTTATATGCAGACAAGTCACGTTTGTCATCGTCAGGAAAAGAAAAGGCATATCCTGTTATCGCACGATGTGGCAATCTTCCTGTTCACATTCGAAATGGGAATGGTGTTGGTGGAGGTCGTTTGGTAGGCTGGCTACCCATTGTATGTGTTTGATATTGCTGGTTTTCTTCTCTAATTTATTACTCAATGATAATGATAGGTTGCTGAAGATGCTAATGAATCTGGAAAACCTGGATTTGTCAACTTCAAGAGAGTTGTTTGGCATGAGTCTTTTCGCAAGCTATTGGAGACCATCATTGCCCTGTCAAAAACCGGATTTTCTTTCAAGTGTTTTGATCAGATTCTTCGGTTATTGTATCCTCTCATCCTAATCTTGTCTGGCGACTATGAAGAACAGTATGTCCTTTGATTTCAATCTTTTTCTGGAACATTGTTTAATTGTCAAATGGTTCATAGATGTGTAATGGCCTTGATTCGAGGCCTTGGTTCACACTGTCCTTGCCCCATCTGCCTTGTTCCAGCAACTGAACTTTATGACAATTCCAAGAGTTATCCTATTCGAGAAACTGAGGATGCAATCGCTCGTGTTGAGCTATGGAAACAGAAACATGGAATTGGGAATATTCATTTGAAGGAACAAGGTTTGAGACCTGTGGAGGTATGTTTATTATTATTGCTACATGATCAGCAATATATTGATCTACTCCATCAGAATGCTTTTTGGCTGGTCAATTTCTCTGATCCACATAAAGCTCTTAGCTTTGATCCTTTGCATTATGATGACTTGGGGGCATTTGGAGATCATCTGTTTGAGGAGTTCAAAAAGATAGTTGGTGATCTTGGACGTGAAGCAACAAAGCTTGTGGATACACAGTATGTTCTTCTATTGCACATGTCTCTGAAATTGAAGTTATCCTATATAGATTTGATGCCTTTCCAAGATGGAGAAACTTCAATCATTTCCAGGCAGTTACAAATGTTTCCTTTAATGATGGAAACAAGTTCCTGGACATATCTGTTACGCTTGTACCGGATAGGTCAAAGCGTAGACGCAAAGCCTAGTCAAAGACAAAGGTTTCAAAGGTAGCCTAACGATGGGATGTCCACGTTAAGGCCTAGCGTCCGTTCAAGAGTGGGACGGTGACTCTCAGAGGGTTCAAAGGAAGCGAGGAATGACCAAGCTAGATTGCGTAGGTCTAAGTTAGGGTTACAGGAGGAAACTCGAGGGTTTATATAAGTGAAGAAACGAGTTAAGGGCAGGCATAGAACAAGTCAGAATATGTAAGAACAAGTCATGACGAATAGGAATGAGTCATGCTCGGTAAGTATACGAGTCAGCGATGACGAAGCGTGGAAGGTGAAAGAACATTAAGGAATGTTCGCTGACTAAAGCAAGGTAAGAAATGAGAGGCCTAGGCAGGACTCGAACCAGCGACTAGGACTTAGTACAAGGTAACAAAGAAAGAAAGAATGAGTGATCGTAACAGTGAGATGAGGGAGGATCAGGATCATACATGAGTGAGCTGGAGGTGGTGGCATACACGAGCGAGAGTGAGTCGAGCAGTTGGGTTGGTGAGTGAGGAAAAACTTATCTCACGATGGCCACGGGGCCGTTGAGCCCACGCCAGCCATGTTGTACGAGTCGAGGTTGAGGTGGGAGATGGAGGTGGGGCATCCAGCCCCGAGTGGCTGTTACGGAACGCTCCATTCCTTATCCTAATCATCCCTACATTCCATTATGCTTACTAGGTTTCTCTTCGTTTCGTGGACTTAGTCGTTTCACTTTCACTTTTGTTATCTTATCTTATCGCATCACGTGACTTACTTACATAAGCTAGGTCTAGACCTTCGCTTACTAACTGATGATTCACCGCTCACTCGTCAGCATCAGTCAGCATTACTCATCATATGACTCACACTTACTCATTCCGCAGTAGAGCTAGTTACGCCATTGGCTAGTAGTCAGTATGAGTCATACCCAGTCACCTACGATAAGGTTTAGCCACAACATGTACAAACATTGACAATAGTATATAAACCCGGGTCGACAAGCACTGGACTCCCCAGTCTTGTTCTCCTGGAGTTTCCTCATCGAACCTCAGCCAAGTTCATCGGCTCGCTATTGTCTAGTGTGAGTCTTAGCTCTTAGTTGAGTTGAGTCGTTTCATTAGAACAAGACTGATATTTTCTTTTGTCTTAGCGTCTCGTCGCTACCACACGTGTCTTGTACGCCACTCCATCGTTGATCACAAGTGGGTACCGTGCTGCTTGTACGTGCCTTGTCATCGCTGACCTTGTTTTTGAATAAAGTGTCGAGCAACCCCGCCGCATCTCAGCGCGCCGCGTCCCCTGTACCTTTCATCCAGTGGAACGGTATACTTGATCTCCCCGCCGTCGAGAACAACCTCGACTTCGCTAGCGTCATCAGAAACCTCGAACGAGCTGTAGAGGTCTTCCCCGGCTTCACCAGCATCATCGACGATCTCGAGCGAGAGAACGCTCGTGTCCAGGAAAACTACGCCCGTACTCAGGCGTTACACGCTGAGAGAGAAAGGGAGCTCATTGAGAAGTATTCAACGCCAATAGTCCCAGAGCCTGACTATTCGGACCTTTACGTTGATTGGAGAGAACCTCCGGTAATTCCCTCTTATCCATACCATCTACCTTCAGAGGTTTACATTCACCCTCTCGGTACCCTTCGGTTACCTCATCATCCCGCCAATCTCCAGATCGGTACTCGTCGACTTCCGTCACTCCCTCCCATCGAGGCTATTCGGGCACCGTTGCCGCCCAACCCCCAGCAGATACTAGCCGACGCCTTCGGTGTTGAAGAATTATACTACCGTGCCTCCTCCATCCCCAGAGCCCCAACCCCGCTCGCTGAGCCCGTCGATTGGACTGCCGTCGACGAGGATCTTCTTGCTCTTCAACACCAATTTCCCATTGGAGTCTCTGGTCGTACGGAAAGTTTCCGTCGCGCTCTCTATCATACGCTTATATCCCCGGCAGGTGAGAAATCGATTCGAGAGATCATTGACGATCGGGTACGTCAACGCCGACGAAGCGACAGGCTACTTAGAGGTATCCCAGAGGACGCCGGTATACGTATTAAAGAGAGGGTATCAACCCCGCGTCCTACTCGCCGCACTCGCCGTCCTAAGCCTCTTGTTCCCCTTAGGAGAATTCGTGCAGCGCAGCTTACTGGTCTCCCTCCTACTTTCGTACCTTACCTTCGGCCACGTACTTCTCTCCGACGACCTTCGCGTTACATTTGACTTCGCCTACATACTCGTATC
>JBBPTG010000296.1:0-27798 GCA_038093975.1 Chalciporus piperatus | reverse complement strand
CATGATGGTCAATCCTCCCCTTTTGACATTGTACCCTTCCTGGATGGCTCCATGCCAAATGCTCCACCAGTTAGTTTTATCAACATTGTTCTAACCCCTATATACTTATCTATATTGGAAGCATAACTTGCCACTGTTGACCAGTGCAGGGACGATCACTGGCCTGAATGCTGGTCAGCTCACTGCTTACTGCAATGGGTATCTTGGTGTGGATCATGGCTTAGTGGGAGTGGCAAGGCAGACTGCTATTGCACAGGCAATTGGGTGTACAGTTGCTCCTCAGTCCATTGTAGTGGCACATGGAGTTGCCAATCTGACTCTGTAACATGTACAGATACAGTGTACAATTTTTTTGGAACAGAGGTGTATCAAAGTATATTGAAAACTGTCACTGTGCTGATACAGCTGCCCAATGCCCTGAGATCCCAAGTGTGCAAGAAAGTCCCCGGTGTCAAGCATCTTCTCTTGCATCTCCTTGCTGGTAGCTTCAGCAGGTACTCCTGCCAGCATGCTCCATCCGAGTCCAAGAAGCCACCCCACCCTCAGTTGCCTCACCTATGGGCACCAAAGTCAACACCACCCTCGAGAGATTTGCCGATATGACACTGTCCACACCCAACACTGTTGGGACTAGCATCTTTCCTGCGAGCTGTTGTCCAAGCTCGCTCGTTCCAAGCCACTCCTCCGTATGGTTATTCGACCAAAGCGCAGTACTGTATTTCCCCAATGCAACAGCTGCACTGCTGAAGACTCCGAGCCACTCGGGAGATCCAATCATTTGCATTGAGTGTGGACGGACATCGTACGGGAGGTTGTGAACGAGTGGTGAAGGATGTTGACGGGCCAGGGGTAGATGTTTCCAAATCGGACAAACAGATTGAGGAGCCATGGGCGTGTACGTGAGTGTGGGAAGAGGGAGGAGCAGAAGGTGGCGGCAGTCGGGTTGTTCACACAGGGTGACAGTATCCGTTCGCCATTGGAACTTGAACTGGGCGAGTGGCCGTCGCGCACCGTACATGTGGGGACGACAAGGGCAATGGCGAGGCCCAGTGGAGTATATTTTGATGGTTTGAACCTCGAGGGTATAGTCGCTAGCGAGGTGTATCGTCTGAGGACGGTCATTCTGTTGGGCGCGTTTCAGTGGTGACGAGTTGTCAATAGATAAACGGAGGGAGAATCATGTGAGGACTGACCTGTATTGGAGATGGGTTGACCAACTTCGATTTTTCTTCTTGTATTCAAGTCCCAGAGACAGATTTCACTGCCATTGTCGTTTTGGCGGGTAACGAGCGTAGAACCGCTCAATAGATGCAGCTCTCGTATGCCGTCGATGGTCGCTTCCGTCACAAAACCACACTCGAGTGGGATTAGATCAGAATACGTACTGAGCAGACTGCATCGCGAGCACCGCCCTGCTCGTGCGGTCGGAATTGATAGAGTTTTGCCCCGTGGGGGTATCGAAGACGATTTGGTGATTGTTGACGGGTTCTGGGCAAGTCCAATTATGACGGAGCGTCACCGCTCGGCGGACGATATTTTCGAGATCCCAGGCAGATAAGGATTCGAGCGAGGTCGAACCAAGGTCAGTTTTCTCCAGGACGTGTGTGTGGAAGACGAGCGCCCAAAGACTACGCAGCTTCGTCGCTGCATAAATTTTTTGTTGGTCTAGAAAAAAAAGGTAAACGACAAGGCAAGGGAAACGACAACGAACACGATGTAGCGTCAGCACACTCTCGAGAGGGATGGGTAGAGAGGGAGATTGGTCCCATGAGTGAGTGACCAGCGCCAAAGTGCTTCACGAGAAGACACTGTAGTGCTGGAATGTAGCCTAGCCTTATCCGAAAACACAGCAACACAAGAAGGAGGTCAACGACAACTTGAAATACCAGGACGGGCTGGCTAAAGACGGGGAAATCACAGGCGAAGTATCGTATGCGAGTAGGAACGTAGTAGCATCAGTGGGACGCAATGATATAGCAGAGATTAAATTCGCGAAGATAGAGCCCGATGGATAAGAAACCCATGATATTTGTCTCTCTCTTTTCTTTGATTCCGTCTTCCGCGAGGGTGGAGGCCTCCGAGTCGGAGGCTGCGAGTCATGGCTGGGCGAGCAAACGAATGTAAATCTTGAAGTGAGCAAGTGGAACTACAACTTGGGAAAGTCGGACTGGGAGTAACATTGATTATCGATGGCGGCGGGGGCTCAGGCTGCTGGACATGCTCGACCGTGGGAACCTGTCTTACTAGAGAGACAGCAGCGAGCTCGAAGTTTTCTAAGTGTACTGGATGTTTGGGGCGTGGACCATGGTTTCTTGCTGGTGTTGAGGGACACATAGTCCTTCTTTTTCGTACAGGGCCACGGCGTGGTTTCTTATTCCGGCAGGTTGATTTTTCAAACGCGTTTCCGCATCGTTTTGAAAACGGCTGTAATTGGACGCTTGTTTGCGCCGAACGAACTTGAAGGAGGAAAACTCTAGGCTTATCCGACTTAAGGACCTTTCAGTGCATATCGACTGTCATCTGGTATATGAGGTCTGCCGTGGGAGACTAGGAAGACTCTGGCACGCGCTGATAATGGACTCGGATGCAGTGCCTAACTGCGCTTTACGATCTTATCAATCCTAAATTTAAATTTAATAAACAGGCACTGCCCTCTGCTTAGTCACCCAGTTAAGGGCAAATCACATAAGAATACGCGCCCGGTGCTCCCATTCCTCTCCCCACTGTTATCACCAGGTAATTTTCATTCGTTTGGACTAACCATTCCTGCTCCTAGCAGCTAGCTTGCGACACATGCCTTACCGTTGTGAATGCGCGCCCTTGCGGTGTACAGCAAAGTTATCTCTGCTGTGCATTGCATGCGTGTGCACACATTATTTTGGAGCTTTAACCATGCGCAGGTTTTTCTCGTCAACAACAGCCTGCCGGGGTATCGTTTGCCTCCATCCGGGCAAGTACGCTTGGTGGCCTGCGTAGGCTCATGACGTTCATTCGTCTCCCGAGAACTTCATTTACTTCATAGCGCGGGAGCAGCACCCGTTCCCTCCGCTCTATCTGATCGTCATGGTGATTGGGGTTGTCTCTACGACACTACACCGTGAGCGTCTAGCCTCTAACATGACGGAACGTGGCGGCCTTTTAACACTACGTCCTCCTGGTAGGTGGAGCGGCTCGGATATTCAGATGGGCCAGTGCCATTCATTGGAGCTGAGCATCATCCTGGCTACGCCTGCAGGTTTATCTTTGACGGCATAGACTTGGCTAGGTTTGGTGATATTCTGATGCGCTCTTTATGAAGCTGACACTTGCCTGTTGGCATCGTGACCTCGCGTTACAGTAGTCTGTCAATGAGTTCTCATGACGATCAACTGTCACGTCATGCATGTGGACGAGGAGATGGGGCCATGTCATGGATTCGCGTGCTGCATGGTTCTGGAGTCGCTAACGATGAACAGATGGGAATGAAAGGATGCGAATATTTTGGCGCTTGGTCCTGGAGGTGCTAATTGCTTTCTGATGGCACGCCAGTGACAAAGTGCTCTAATAGGCGCATCGGAACGTAGACCGTGTGCCTGACATGACAGTGATCGACATGGGTAAGTATAGCCTTCGCTGGTCGACCTGTCCCGACTACCGCAACAGGGAATGGCGAAAACACCGCAGCTGACGACACAGCCACAAGCAGCTGAATGGCGAAAACCGCGCATCCGGCTCGGTTGAAAAATGCTATAGAGACGCAAGCAGGGGCGTACTTACCAAACGTCCAATTGGAAGGAAAGATAAGGAGGATAAAAGGGACCGACAACGCCACATTACCAGTTGACTGGCAGCTCATCCAAGTCGTACTCCCCTCACAATGGAAAGGCATGCGAGTATCGTGGACAACCCCCAAAAGCCCTCTGGGAATAAGGGCTATGGAATTCAGATAGGGTACGTTTCTTCCCCGTCGCTCACCCTTTGGAAATTCCATTTACACTGCTCGCCTCAGATACCGTACTCTCTCCGTCCGTGTGGACGAGAAGGATATCCCTGCTAAGCCCAAAAAGTCCACAGACCCCGCCGATGCAATTGCTGCCATCGATGTCCACCTCATCTCCACCGACGAGGTTTATACTCGCTACTCTTCCAGCCCTACCGTTGGTCTCGAGTCGGCCGCAATCGAGCGCAAGGCAAAAGATGGCAAGAACATCATTTCTCCCCCTCCAACCCAGTACTGGAAGAAGGTCCTGAACTACGTCTTCGGTGGTTTCAACTTCCTCATGTGGATTGCCTTCATTGTCACGATCGTAAGTCCGCCCACACTAAGTATGCTGCAGTGATGGTAACGAAAGTGCTTTAGCTTTCTTACAAACCGTTGGGGCAGCCCCCCTTGGCCTTTAACCTGGGTGTCGCTGTTCTCCTGGTAAGGCTGACTCTCTTCTTACTTCACTTGGATGGATATTGAACGCTTTCCAGATGTTGGTGATTATCATCTCGGCCACCTTCTACGCAATCGTAGACTTCAACGCGAGCCGTATCATGAAGTCCATCAAGTCACTTATTGCCCAGGAAGCGTCTGTGCTGCGTGACGGCAAACAGCAACTCATTCCCGCAAACGACATCGTCGTTGGAGACGTCGCCGTACTATCCACCGGTGATCGTGTTCCTGCCGACCTCAGAATCGTTCAGATGTCTTCAGATCTCCGCTTCGACCGCTCCCTTTTGACCGGGGAAAGGTACGTCCGATCGGCTTGCGAGCCAAGAATTCATTTTCATTAATTTCTATTCTAGTGACATGATTCCCGGATCTCTCGACCCTACCTCTGACAACCCCCTCGAGACCCGTAACCTCGCACTCACCTCCACGTTCGTCACTCAGGGCACATGCCGCGGTGTCGTTTTCGCCACCGGTGACCGCACCGTCATGGGTCGTCTAGTCCGTATGTCCGGCGAGACCAAGTTCAAGTTGACCACCATCCAGAAGGAAATCTGGTTCTTCACCAAGGTCATCTCTAGCATCGCGCTCTCCCTGTTTTGTTTGTCACTCCTTTTGTATGGAGTTTGGCTCCGCACTACCTACCCCGGTTTCGAGACGATCAGTATAGCCATCGTCAACTCCATTGGGTGTTTGACGGCCTTCGTACCCCAGGGTCTTCCCGTCTGTGTCGCTCTCTCCTTGACCATCATTGCACGCCGCATGGCGAGACGTAACGTCCTCGTGAAGAACTTGGCCACGATCGAGACTCTGGGTTGTATCTCCGTCTTGTGTTCCGACAAGACCGGCACTTTGACCGCCGGAAAAATGGTCAGCGCCACTTTGCTCTTTTGTAACTTGTGCTAAGAAATTTTCTCAAGGCTGTGGCATCCCTCGCGTTCCTTGATGCTTCGATGAGGGCCAGCGAAGCCCCTGAAAAAGCCGCCAGCGCAGTTGACCCCAATCAGTACGCTGCCCTCGATGCCTTCCACAAGGTCGCCCGGATTTGCAACGGTGCCAAGTTCGATGCTACTACCGCCCACGATCCAGTCGAGGACCGTGTCGTCAAAGGAGACCCTACCGACACTGCCTTGCTTCGTTTCTCCGAGGCGCTTTCCGTTCCCGCTCTTAACATCGATACCCCTACCCTTTTGGATAACTCTAGACATCTATTTGAGATTCCATTCAACTCTAAGAACAAGTGGATGCTCACGGTCGCTGAATTCAACGACGCAAAGGGTGACTCCGAGAAGAAGACCAGCAAATGGCTCCTTGCCAAGGGTGCCCCTGATATCCTCTTCCGCTCCTGCGGCACTGTCATGAAGTCTGATGGTTCCATTGTCCCCTTCGACGACGACGCCAGGAAGCAGTTGGCCAAATACCAGAGCGAATGGTCCAACGAAGGTCAACGTGTCCTCGCACTGTAAGTTCTGCCCACCGCTGTCTTCGAGCATCGCACTTAATCAGAGAACAGCTGCCGCAAGCCTCTCAACGTTTTCCAGGGCGATTTGCCACCGAGCGATCTCGAACTGGCGATGTACAACGAAATGCGCGACTTGACGTTGGTTGGCCTCGTCGGTATTCGCGATCCGCCCAGACCGGACGTCCCCGCCGCCATTGACGTCATCCGCCGGGCCGGCGTTCGGGTCTTCATGGTCACTGGTGACTTCAAGTTGACAGCTGTCGCGATTGCTCGTCAGGTACGCACAGTAGACCATGTGGCGTTTTGAAATGAGCTGATCAGCGGCACCTGTCCACTTTAGGTTGGCATCGTCACTCAGCAACGCATTGACACGATTGAGGACATCCGTGATGCAGGCAGCAAGTACGAGGGCGTCAAACCACACTTGATCAAGCCGTCCGAGGATGACCCCATCCGCGCACTCGTTTTGACTGGCGAAGATGTCGCCACTCTGACCCCTGTCGACTGGAACGTCATCGTTGGCTCCTACACCGAGCTCGTCTTCGCGCGTACGACTCCAGACCAGAAGATGGCCATCGTCGAGAACATCAAGGCTCGCGGTGACAACACTGTCGCAGTCACTGGAGATGGTGTCAACGACGCTCCTGCGTTGAAGGCTGCTGATATCGGTGTGGCCATGGGAAGTGGAAGTGACGTCGCAAAGGAAGCTGGTGAGTTCTGCGCGTGGCTCTGGTCGCTTATAGGCTAACGCGACAAACGTATAGCTGCACTCATCTTGCTCAACAACGACTTTGCCTCTATCCCTGTTGCAATCGAGATGGGTCGTTTGGTGTTCGACAATTTGAAGAAAGTTACGCTGTACCTCATGCCCGTAAGTGTCTCGAACTACCGGCATATATGCGCGCGCTCACCGAAATCGTCAAGGTCGGTTCATATACCGAATTCATGGCTGTGCTCTCCAACGTCTTGTTGGGAATGCAGATCCCGTTGAGCTCGTACCTCCAAGTTTGCTTCTCCATCACGAACGACGTCGTCATGTCTATCTCTTTGATGTATGAGAAGGCTGAATCTGGTATGTCTGACCACTTCGTCTGGTAACGCACGCTCAATGGTCTCGTAGATCTTATGTTGCGTAAACCAAGAAATGCGAAGAGGGACCGCCTTACGGACTGGAGACTATTCGTCCAAATCTATCTGGTTTGTCATGAAAGATGCTTGAACAAGTTCGATTGCTGACCATAGAACAGTTCACTGGCCTTATGGCGTGGCCTTGTTGTATGGCTATGTGGTTCTTATACATGTCCCAGAACGGCCTTGGCTTCTACGACGTCATCCTGACCTACAACAAATGGCAAGATGGATGGAAGGGCAAGTCGATCGACGAGCTCAACAACCTCGTCAACACTGGCCAATGCATCTAGTAAGCACTTTTGCTGATCGTGCGCGGCGGATCGCTGACGTGAAACAGCTACGTGACCATGGTCATCATGCAATACGGCAATCTTCTCGCGATCCGGAACCGCAGAGTGTCACTTCTAAGTTCCAACCCCTTCAAGGGCCCCAGACAAAACCTTTGGATCCTTGTGGGCATGACTGGCACGGTTTTGATCGCTATTGTGAACTTGTATGGACCTGGGTTCCATAAGGTCTTTTCCACAGCGCCCATTCCGCCCATGTTCTGGGGACCTCCATTTGCTTTCGCTCTCGCGGTTCTGATTATGGACGAACTTCGCAAGTTGATTGTAAGAACCTACCCCAAAGTACGTTATATCCTTTGGTGCATGCGATGACGTGCTAACGATCCCGACTCATCAGTCCATTATTGCCAAGATGGCTTGGTAACAAAACGAGAAGCCATGCCCTTTGTGTCTTGTAACTTATTTGCCGTCTGCTGGAATCACCATGTATATTGCATTTTATTCATGATCAGGCACTCCATTTCTGTCGCTTTATTAGACGAGTCTAGGATTGCAATGCATATTGTTTAACTTTGCTGATGAATCCTGATGGAAGATCAGAGTGAGCCGGATGGGGAAGTGACACTGATAGAGAATGAGAGGATATTAATTGATGATCAAGGGAAATTTGAAGCTCCGTGTTACGGTACCATGATAGGTCAAACGATGCGGACACAGTGCCTACGACGTCACAGGTCAAACGACAGGGTCACGACAAGCGAGGTGCCTACGACGTCATGGCAGGGCACGGTCAGCAGTTCACGAGAAGGCCCCAGCAGAGACACCATGACTCCGATGAGTGACATTGGTACGATCATTCAGGCAGGGATGTCGTCATGTCGCCGCCTGGATGAACATGTTTGTAGCTTAGTGATGGGTCGTACTCTTTGCTTTTATACGTCCATGTAGTATGAACTGACTATGTAGTATGTGTGGAAGCTGTGACGGTATCAGTTTGGAGGGGTTTTCGCGAATGGGAAGTCTGGGCTGGGATCGATCAAGCCCTGGTGCCAGTGATGTCGATGTTGCCCCAGGAACGAACGCTGTGCGTTTCTGAGGGTCTCGCAGCAAATACCACGCAAGTCGACAATAGAGGCAGACAAGCGTGATGCATTGATGGAGCATAATGGTAACTAACCTGATTGGGCACTTGTGAGGTGGAGATTCAGGGACACGGTGAAGGCATCCCATCGAAAGTTCCTGGCAAAAGTCGCTCACCATCCGAATTCACGCACCACCGTCATTCAGGCAGGGCTTGAATGGCGAAATCAACGCAGCCCTGGGCGGGCGGTTGATAAAGCAGACAGTGAACGAATGTATCGCCGTATCGTAGCATTCTCCTCTCTGGACTTTGTCGAATGGAATTCCGCAAGACCAACTCGAGGATGTCCAATGCCGCCGACAAGATCCCGAACTATAGGATCCCCATCAAGTACGCTCTTTTTACTCTCCCTTTCCAGCGTGCATGAGTGATTAACTCGTCGTCTGTCAGCTATCGCACGGTCTCAGTGCGCGTCGAAGAAAAACAGCTCCCTGCAAAGTCGAAGAACGCTGCGGATCCAGCTGATGCCATCGCAAGCATCGACGTCCATCTCATAAGTCCAGAGGAAACTTATACTCGCTACTCCACCCACCCCGTTCACGGCCTTGACGCTGCTGCGGTACAACGCAAGACCCAGGATGGAAACAACGTCATCAGTGCCCCTCCGACCCAATACTGGAAGAAGATCGCCAACTATGTTTTTGGTGGTTTCAACTTCCTGATGTGGATTGCCTTTATCACTATGATCGTACGTCCATCTCGTTTCTTTTTCTTTCGGGTTGATCTCAATGCAATCTCGTTAGCTCTCCTACAAGCCCTTGGGCGAGCCCAGTCCTTTAGTCTTCAACCTTGGTGTCGCAATCCTCTTGGTGAGGACTCTTCTTTCAACTGCTTCCCCTCTTGTTAACGTATTCACTGTCATAGCTCATCGTCATCATTGTCTCTGCTGCATTCTATGCCCTAGTCGACTGGAACGCCAGCAGAATTATGCGCTCTATCAAGTCGCTCATTGCGGAAGAAGCTTCTGTTATCCGCGACGGACAGCAGCGACTCATTGCTGCAACCGAGATTGTCGTTGGTGATGTCGTCCTCCTTGGTGCTGGTGACCGTGTTCCGGCAGATTTGCGTATTGTGAAAGCCTCCTCTGATCTGCGTTTCGACCGATCCCTCCTCACTGGCGAGAGGTAAGTTTGTCCTTCGTTCAGAGTTCGTTGGACATGGAAGTGCTAATGGCTATCTACCCATAGTGACATGATTCCCGGCGCCTTGGACTCCACCTCAGACAACGCCCTTGAAACCCGCAACTTGGCTCTGAACTCGACCTTCGTTACCCAGGGTAACTGCGTTGGTGTCGTCTTTGCCACTGGTGACAGAACTGTTATGGGACGCTTGGTCGCCATGTCTGGTGAAAAGAAGTTCAAGCTTACCACTATCCAGAAGGAGGTCTGGTTCTTCACAAAGATCATCTCCTCTCTTGCCTTGTTCTTCTTTTGCTTGTCGCTCCTACTCTACGGTGTTTGGCTCCGCACTTCATACCCTGGTTACGACACGATCAGTTCCGCCATCTCCAACTCCATCGGTTGTCTTACGGCCTTTGTCCCTCAGGTACGTCTCCATCCATTATCTTCTTTGATTCGCTGCGAATACTTTTCCCCAGGGTTTACCCGTCTGCGTTGCCCTCTCGTTGACCGTCATTGCGCGCCGCATGGCTAAGCGCAACGTCTTGGTCAAGAACTTGGCCACTATCGAGACCCTCGGATGCATGTCCGTCTTGTGCTCGGACAAGACTGGTACGCTCACAGCCGGAAAGATGGTGCGTCTTCGTGTCGTCGGATTTTTTTTTTCGACGCTAATTAGATCATATAGATGCTGGCGAACATTGCTTTCCTCGACAATCACTTTGCAGTTCGCGAGCTGCGCGAGTCGATTGCGAAGGCCAGCGACCCTTCCAGATTCGCTGGACTTAAAGTCTTCCACCAGGTCGCGCGCCTTTGCAACGCTGCCAAATTCGACGCTACTACTCTGAACAAGCCCATCGAGGAGCGTACAGTCAAGGGTGACCCTACCGACACTGCTCTTCTTCGCTTCTCTGAGGCACTCGATATCCCTGTCCTCGACATCAGCACCACCAAGCTCTTGAACTCTTGGACCAAGACCTTTGAGATTCCTTTCAACTCTCGTAACAAGTGGGCACTCACTGTCGTGACACCCGAGGAGTCCGAGAAGAGCTCGGAGTCGGCATGGATGCTTGTCAAGGGTGCACCTGATGTCTTGTTCCGCTCGTGTAGCAGGGTGCTTCAGAGCGATGGCACCTCGATACCTTTTGGTGCAGTCGAAAGGCAACGTCTCTCTGCCCTCCAGAACGAATGGTCCAGCGAAGGCAAGCGTGTTCTTGCGCTGTAAGCATTCCACACTTTCCCTCTTTTGATACCTGATGTTGAATCCTCGTCACACAGGTGCCGCAAGTCCTTGGACGACACCGGGCTTGGTCTTTCCCCCAATGACGTGGAAGAGTTGATGTACTCTGAGATGCAAGAGCTCACTCTCGTCGGCCTCGTTGCTCTTCGTGACCCTCCTCGTGACGATGTCTCAGATGCTATCAACGTCATCAGAGGCGCCGGTGTTCGCGTATTCATGGTCACTGGTGACTTCAAGCTTACCGCTGTCGCCATCGCCCGTCAGGTATTTATTTCTTTAGCGCTTGCGATGTTTCCTGTATTCACTGTGTACCCCAAGGTTGGAATTATTACTCAAGAGCGCATCGACACCATCGAGGATGTTAGATCAGCTGCGTCCGAGAAGGCCTCTCCTGAGTCTCGTTACCTTATCAAGCCTGGCGAAGACGACCCGATCAGATCCCTTGTTCTTACCGGAGACGATGTTTCCTCTCTCACAGCTCCCGACTGGGATGTTGTTGTTGGCATGTACACTGAAATCGTCTTTGCTCGCACGACCCCCGACCAGAAGATGAAGATCGTCGAAGAGATCAAGTACCGCGGTGACAACACTGTCGCTGTTACTGGAGATGGTGTCAACGATGCCCCTGCATTGAAGGCTGCTGATATCGGTGTGGCCATGGGAAGCGGCAGCGATGTCGCCAAGGAGGCTGGTAGGTGGATTCGAGTTCAACTCTCGAGCGTACCGCTGACTCAAACGGTTCAGCCTCCATCATCTTGCTGAACAACGACTTCGCTTCTATCCCCGTTGCCATTGAGATGGGTCGTCTGGTATTCGACAACCTCAAGAAGGTCACCCTGTACCTGCTCCCTGTGAGTACCTCGGTACGAGTCGCGTGTATGCGGACTGACGGGAGTTCTAGGCTGGAAGTTACACCGAGTTCATGGCTGTCTTGACCAACGTTTTCATGGGTATGCAAATACCTATGAGCAGCTACCAACAGGTCTGCTACTGTATCACGAATGACGTCGCCATGTCCATCTCTTTGATGTACGAGAAGGCTGAAGCTGGTGAGTGTAGCATTTTTTCTGAATGTTCTTGTGTCCGTACTCACGCACGACAGATCTCATGACTCGCAAACCTCGCAACGCACGCACCGACCGCTTGACTGACTGGCGCTTGTTCTTCCAGGTGTACTTTGTAAGTTATCAGCATGAATTTATCCAGAGAATCCACGTTGACAATTATCCAGGTTATCGGTGCCATGGTCTGGCCGTGCGCTATGGGAATGTGGTTCCTATACATGCAGCGCCAAGGTCTTTCCTTCTACGATGTCATGTTGGTGTACAACAAATGGACAGATGGTTGGATGGGTTTCACCGGTGACCAACTGAACGAATTCGTCTACGTCGGCAGTTCCATCTAGTAAGTGCTCTCGACACCGTTCTCATTCGTGCACCCGCTGAACATTTATCCGATCGTCATCAGCTACGTCACGGTCGTTTTTTGTCAATGGGGCACGTTGCTCGCCGTTCGCAACCGTCGCGTCTCGATGCTCAGCTCGAACCCCTTCTGGGGTCCCCGCCGCAACTTGGTCGTGCCGATTAGCATGGTGGCCACTGTCGTCATCGCCGTCGTCAACTGCTACGGACCTGGTCTTCAGAGCGTGTTCTTCATGCGGCCCATCCCTGCAATGTTCTGGGGTATTCCTATCACTTTCGGGCTTGGAATATTGTTGGTGGACGAGTTGCGCAAGTTGATCGTGAGGTCGTATCCCAAGGTGAGCTCGAGTTTGAAGTTATCCCTGTCGTTACACGGGTGCTGACTGGGCGTTTGTGTCGTGTCTAGTCTTTTGTCGCTTGGATCGCATGGTAACACATGTTGCGTTTTTGGATTTTTTTTTGGCCTTGCACGCAGCAGCACGATCAGTGCCAGTGTGGATATGTCGCTTTTCGGCACTGTATTATAACATCTCATGTATTAGACACGCATGCATGACTATTCAAAAAATGCGATAAATCTATCTATCTATCCATGTCGTCCGTTCCCTGTCCATCGAAATCTACACATAAGTACTCGCCAGCGCGACGGCCCGTTTCATGGAATTCAACACACTATTGGTATTGGTTGACTCTTCGTGCAACTTCACTACCTCTTCACTGTGGGTAGTAAATGCGCTGGCTATCAGTGCAACGATCACCGAACAATGACTTTTCATTGAGTCGATCACCTAATCCGCTCTCAGCAGTATTCAGTGTCACACGGAGCACTGGGCTTTCAGTGCATTTACGCACTTCGGTCATCAACAATGCAAACATTGACTGAATCACAGATTCACTGGAAATCATGATGTAGTATGAACTCGTCTGTGTGCAACTAATCCTGGTCCTCATCCTGGTCTTTCCCATCAGGATTCACCTCAGCTTCATCAGGTACAAAACTCGTTCTCGCTGACCCTGCAGAGCGGTCAATAATACCCCAATGCTCACGACTCGCCACTCTCCCAATACCCGCTTTGATGTTCCGCAAATCCGTAATGACGGGGGCTAAGAATTGGGAGAAGGTTAGTGTTGTAATCACTGCGTCTGTACCATCTGTCTTTGCGGGCGTGATGAGCGCAAGGAGTAAGGTGGAGTCGCGAAGGTGTTTCCACACAGCCTCGGCACCAAAGGAGCAAACAAGGATTTGTTCAAGTTGACCGTAATGGATCTTCATGAATCCCTCTTCGTTCGCGAAGCTTTCGTACAATACTTCATACTGTTTGTAACCGTTAGTAGGTATGTGTTGACATCGCTATTGTTGGACTGGCATGAGTGCCACTTACACGCACGAATGTATTATCACGTTGTGACTCCGCCCTGCTTCGCAAGGAGCGGCGTGTCTGAATTCTGTCCCCACCCTCGCGGATTCGCAGTTTGGACCATGATGGCATGATTCGTGGTAAGTTGGCCAGGAGTTGGTCTTCCCGCCCACCGATGATTGCTTTGAGGTAGACGACAACTCGACGACGCAGCTCCTTGTCTGGCTGATACGCTGCACGATAAGGACCCAGTAATGCCTGCATGGGATCTGCAAAAATGATGTTCAGTCAGTTGACACGCTCCGAGTCCAAACTAAACCTGAACGACGCACAGCCCGGATAGTCATGCTCGCTTCTTGAAAGTTCCTCCCCCCGACCGCGAACATAACCAAACTCTGCCAACTCATTATCCAGATCATACTTCACTTTGAGTTGTCCCAGATATGCCATATTGAGGACCCGGCGATCTAGGTTGCTCCATGGAGACCGTCGTGAATGCAGACCCGCTTGTAAGATGCCACAAAATCGCTCCATTGAGAAGGTCCAGCTTGTCCAGACTGGGCCACAAAATCTGATTCCTTCTGCAACGTGCAGCAGGCCGTGAATCGGAAGTGTGCACGTCGAGAGCCGCTGTTCATCATACTGATAATAGTATCTATGTGTTCGTTTAGTGCCTCTCAACCGCGTGATCAGAAATTGGTTCAGTGTGGCATACCTTTCATACAGTGTTACCCATCGGATCAATCCTTTCTCGATCTCATCAACTTCGTCCATGGTGAGCTCGAACTGCACCATCTTCTTCATCAACTGGGCCAAGAGAAGCATGTGCTTGTAAATCTTGTCATTCGGAAAACGACCCTTGAGCAAAATTGGCGCCATATACATGAACCAAAATCCCCATGCCTCGGCTGTGAATGTCGAGCGATCCTCCGCAATGTTGCCTAGCATGCGTACGAACGTAGCAGGAATATGCTTAACCGTGTCAGCCGTTTCTTTCCCAACTTGCAACCAAATGTGAGGAACAATTTCATAGTTCTCTCGTCCGGAGTCGAGGCCCTTGAATCGCCCAGTCCAGTGATCCACAAGAGTGGGAATTACATTCTCCAAGAATAGGTGCATCCACTCCCAGGGGATCGATCGCGCGTAATCAATGCTGTTTACACGACGCAGTACTGGTGGCCCGCGTATGCCACTTTGCTTTGCGATGTCGGCATGCTTGGTCTTCGTCAAAGTGGGATTGGCAGTGAGATCGAGTTTCGCGATGGTTATGAGGTACTCAGCATGTGTGCGCAAGTCTAATGAACCTGGTTCGACTGAAGGGCGCGTCTGATGAGTGACCTTGGGTGTAGTGAGGGGAATATAGTACGTGGTACCCTTTGCTGTCACGTTGCGGACACCGCGAATTTTGCACGACCGGCAAGGACAGAGGCCATTGTGCCCCTTGATGTTGAGTATTTTCTCGACTGCGACGATATCGCCATTTTTGAATAAAAGATATGCATGGAGATTGAAACGCTGATGGGAGAGTGAGTCAAACGTTTGGACGCCACTGGCAAGAGCGGCGAGTTTGTCGTCAAGGGGGGCAAGGAAAGATGCAAGGTCCTTTGGCTGATGTGGTCCTGGTATGACTCCGACGCAGATTAGATGTTCTAAGTGTGTGCGTATCTGTGGTGGGAGATTGAAGTTCTGGAGTATGACCGGTGTAGCAGAGGGTCCACCCCGCCGGCGTTTGAACAGAAGGTAACTGTCCACCGAAAGTCCCAGTGCGATGTCGTACTTATGGCTGAAATACGTGTGAGATAGTGGAATGTTGTCTACGGTGACAGCTGTGTTTTGAAGGATGTGGTACCACTCGCCGTCAAACACATCGCTTATCGTGTTGGGCAAGGAAGTGAAGGTATGACGATATAGAAGAGATTGAACGGTGGACTCGTTCTGGAAAAATGCTTGCAAGCGCGGGGTGATGGGGAGATAAGAGAAGACCCGACGGGACTTCCGGGAGGGCGTATAGCGGGGTTCTTTACAAAATGGACACTCTTCGTGATGAATGTACTGGCGGGTGTATGCGACACAAGATTTAATGCAGCAGTCAACCTTGAGAGGCTCGATGCCAGCGAGCAGTGCGATACGATGCAGTACGACCCATTGCGAGTCAAGTGTGATCTTGTGTCTAAATGAGTGACGGAGCTGGTCATAAACCTTCCTCGGCATGTTGGAAATCATCTTGAGTTTGAATGCTCGGATATTGTCGCGGTCTTCATCTGTAAGAATCTGGTTTCCTGGCATCTAACATTCAGTGATGGGATCACACACGAAAATAGAGAACATACGAATAGAATGCAGCTCGGCTTCCTGCGCTGGTCCGAGCCATTCCTCCAGCTGTGCCTCAATCTCAGTGAGCGAAAGGTGGAAACTGAAATCGGCTTCTTCCTCTTCATCGAACGGAAGTTCGAGGTGCCCAGTTGATTGTAAGCTTGGCTCGCTGGGAGTGTCGCTAGAGGGCTCGCCACCGTCTTCTTCATTCATGATCTCTGGGTCCTCATTCTCGCTGCACTCATCTGGGCTCTCCTGGTTCTCCCAGACCTTCTCCCTACTCGCAGCAACTTGAACTTCTGTGCCCACCTCCACATCAGGAAATTCACACATTGCTGGTTCATACTTAATTGAACTTATCGAACATTTAAGCACTCGGTAAGTAAAGTGGTCCCCAAGTAGAAACTACTTGTTCCAGTAGGTTCCAGTTCTTACAATCAACTTATTTGACACTTAATTGAGCTTGGGTGTGTTCGAGCAAGGACAGCTGAGATTATATAAGTTGACAAGCAAGTACATAGAAGCTGTAGAATAAGCAATGGCGCCCCAACACGCCGGCTGCCATGCTGAGCTAAGCGAGCGACAAGACTGTGATAAGCAAAACCAGTAGGTGAAAGGAATGACAACGAAGTGATGACAAGAGCGGGTCAACTGTTGGGAAACGAGAGGGGGACGGCATCATGAACAGAACGAGGGTATTGGTGTCCGGGATCGAGGGTATTGGTGTCCCGAACGAGGGTATACTGGGGGTGGTCCACGGCACAGCAACGGAGATCCTGAAAAAACCGGTGAGCAGTACTCATAAACGTGACTGTGATTCTTACAGATACGAGAGTATTCGTCATCTGACCCTTCTTCCCCGCCGCCATTGATAGTGGACTCCTGTTGGGGCAGGAGTGTGACCAGGGAATCACGCGCCTTTTGAACTATAACTTCAATTTGAGCATTCGTGCGCTCGTTAACACGCCGCGCCAGTTTACGTGTCACTGTACCCCAGTTCTGGTCAGAGAATGCATAGGCATTGATGCTCTCTTTTCCGGAGACTTGGTTGAGCTTTAGAGGTAGCTTGAGGTTGATCTTCCCGGTGGTACCCTCGATTCTTGCAAGCGCGATCGTGTTATTCAACTCGCCCTTCTGAGCCATCCGTAACGCACGTTCAATCTAGGAACGCAAAAGCATGGTTAGTCGTATAATAAGCATAAGTAGAAGAATGAATCTACCGCCGCTGCACAAAGACCGATGACGCCATGGTAGCCCCCAAACTCAGCAAGACCTGCAATATCCGTGCGAGCGCCCCTGATGTTTTGGAGATGGGTTGCAGCGAGGAGTTGTACGATCAAGGTCGAGCGGAAGGCTTTGTTGCGATTGCTGCTGTCGAGGTCCTCATAGAGGAAAGCCAGACCATCGAGCAACATGTCGGCCATTTCCTGTACTTCATCGTTGTTCTCGCCGGCGCTGACTAAGAAGTTGATGGTAAGGATGCTCCCCATGTGCCCGATATTGTGTCGCCAATCACATACTCGCTGATAGGCCTGAGATGTACGATAGGGTATGATTCAATGTTAATCTGATGATCCACTGATGCTGATTAGGTAATAATAGACTGAACTGACCACTGAGACTATAGCACCCTTGACTCCGAAATCCATATCTGCCATGTCAATGCTCGGATTCGATCCGATGATGCTCTTAAGGGCGAAGGAAATTTCGCCCCTCACTATATCCCAGACATCGAGGTGAGAGCCTATCCAGAGTAGAAGTGTCGGGATAATCCACGTCTTCCAGTCACCATTGTTCACCAAGCTAACGGGAAGGCTGTTGGTAGAGCGGCGTGTGGGAGCGCTAGCAATCGGTGGCATTGGGGTTGGAACGGGGCCCGAAGGTAAGGGACCACGGATTGGAGTGGGGGGGACAACAGCGACGGGCACAGTGTCAGTGGTGACAGGTGCAGACCGAACAGTGCTGATAGGAGCGGGGGGGGGTGGTGTTGATTGGCGTAATGATGGCCAGCTGTCTGCTCGCAACCGGTGTTTCAGGTACAGGAAGGGTTTTCGATTCGGTCTTGATTTTTTTAGAAGGCCGACTATCAACCACCGTGACAGGTTTCTGATAGAACCGTGCGGTAGCATGTGGTGTGTAAGCACGATACTCATGGAGACAGTGTGGCTACTCACCTGCTTAGTTTGACGAGGCTGGAACTCGATGACTTCTTCCTCGACATCCATGTCGTCGTCATCATCTTCATCGTGAGCCTCCCCTTCATCGCTCGCTTCGGAGGGGGTGGAATATCCAGACGGGGGTTGCTTCCTCTTAAGCATCGGCTCGGCTTGCTTGAGCGCCAGCGGTACAGCTGTCAGGCCAGCGATGACCTGTAAAAAAACGAGTATTTTTTGTCACATTCCTCTCTCGCGAATAACTTACCTGTCGTCGTTTGCCCGACGCCACAGTGGCTGCTCGCTCTTGGGAATCATCCCCAATCAAGTCCTCACCAAACGATCCGACAAAAGGTTCAGCCTCGGGTGGAGCAGTGTGCGAAGTGTTGTGAGTTGATCCGTTTATCATGCCATGTTTGCGATTAGTAGCACTGATAGCCGCCAGTTGATTATAACTAGAGCTCGTGTTCCAATTCTTGATTTTGTTCAAGAGCTCTGGCTTATTGTATGTCCCAGCACTAACAAGGTTCCATATCGTCAATTCAAGTTATTAGTGAGTACTCGTGGTCACATAGTTCACTCACACTAAATCGTCAAACATATCCTCTAGTTCACAGCCATCAATGCGAGGCGGCGCAACATTGTTCGCCTTCGCAAACTCGGCAATGATGGCACGTATCTTTAGCCGGCGAGTCAGTGCGTTTTTAGCAACCTGCCGCAAGTGAAGATTAGAGGATTTGTTGCGGTCGGTATTCAAGTTGATGTTCATCCCGACGAACTCGACTTCATCATCCTCGGGCTCCTTCTTGACGGTCACGTTGACTATGAGTAAGGTGAGTATGTTTCACGCGTGTCAAGTTTTGAACCCATCTCACATACCTTGATTAGACAGTTGCTCGACCGCTGTCTTCCGAGTCCTTGCTACCTTCTTAGGTCGTACAGGCGTCTTCGCAATGCGCTGAGCAGCTTGTGAGCTCTTCATTGTCACCTCAAGAGCTCCAATATCGTCAATGGCAAGTAGGGCCGCTTTTGCGTTGGCAGCCCGTATTTCCAATTGATGCTGGTCGTCGGCCATTTTTTCAGCAGGGGTCCGTCGTTTCGCTGGTGCGTCAATGCGACCGGGGTGCTGGCTTGCATTTTTCTTGCGAGTACGACGAGGTGAGGAGGGAACAGTCATTGTACTGGAGGGAAACAAAGAAATCAAACGAGTGAAGGGGGGGGGGGAAAGAAGGGAGAAGGGGGGGAAGAAGGGGGGAAGAAGACAGGTGGATCTACGCTTCGAGCGGATGATCCATAATATTTTGTAGGTGCGGAGACTATTCGTTAAGTTTCAACCCCGCTAATATGTTGCCCCAAAGTTTTACATTCGTGTAGTAGTCTCGTTCCTGAATATACTCCGAGTCCAACTCGAACTATCCACCACCACCTCCATCTGATGCCTCCGCTGGCGCGCAGTCGCCGTGCCCGTAATCCTGTCCGTCTTCCCTGCAAGGTCACAGGATGTAAGCGGTGGTTCGGAAACAAATCGGGACTCACCCAGCATATGAACTCAGAGCACCCGACATTTTCCCCCATTGCCCCGCCTACAGAATCTCAGTCTTCCGATGCTGAAGCCATGTTGCCTGCGGAGTCTTCCGATGATGCTGGTGCTGACTCCGAGTCTGAAGTGAATGCTCAATTCCATGGTAAAGATAAAGAACTCTATCGAAATTATCATACTAAATTGAATGGTGTGTGCTGTGTTATACTCGAGAACAAATTCAAATGACTTACAAGCTTTCTAGGCCGAATTTGCGATGAAGATGGCGCGTTCTTACCCGACGGGACACCACCACCGCCCTATTCAAATAAGGCTCCGGACGACTGGAGTCCTTTTCAGGACCGCGCTGAATTTGAGCTCGTGGACTTACTATACTCGCAAATTCAAATGTCGGGCAAGCATATCAATAATCTGCTCGACATTCTCTCCGCTTACCTGATTAAACACAACAAGCAGCTTCTGTTAGGTGGCGCCAGCAATCTTTACGAGCTGATTGACAGCACGAAAGTCGGAGAAGTGAAATGGGAGAGTTTTGGCATACAGTATACAGGGGAACGTGGTGGGCATGATGAAGCACCTTGGATGGACGAAGTATTCGATGTCTGGATGCGTGATCCCGAGACATGTATAAGGGAGATCCTCGGGAACCCTGAGTTTGCAACACAGATCGATGTCTGCCCCTATCGCGAGTTCGAGACCACCACGAACTCACGGCGCTGGCAAGATTTCATGTCGAGTGATTGGGCATGGAAAGAGGCGGTGAGTGCATGGAAATCTTTTCATAACTTACTTGCTTACGAACTGGTTCTCTTCCAGACTGCAATTGCTCAAAATCCCGAGACTCATGGCTCCGTCTTGGTTCCCGTCATTCTCGGATCAGACAAGACTACGGTTTCTGTCGCGACGGGTCAACATGACTACTACCCGCTTTACCTATCAGTCGGAAACGTTCACAACACAGCACGTCGAGCACACAAGAATGGGATCATGCTTATTGGCTTTCTAGCAATGCCGAAGAGTATGTTCTATCATTTTTATTCAAGTTCCCTGTGAGCACTTCTCTGACATTGTTTCTACTAGCAACAAGGGAACACGCCTCGACGGCAGCCTTTCGCAAGTTTCGCCGGCAAGCCTTCCATACATCACTTTCAAAAATCCTCGAGAGACTCACTCCGGCAATGACGGCATACACGGTGATACAATTCGCTGATGGGCACTTCCGACGCGCCATCTTTTCCCTTGGGCCTTACATTGCTGACTACGAGGAGCAAGTTCTCCTGTCATGTATAGTTCGCAATTGGTGTGCCAAGTAAGTTTTTCTATCAGCAAATAAAGTATAGGTACTAATACAGGTTTTTAGGTGTATGGCAGTTCAAGACGACCTTGATAGCGATGCTCTTTATCGCTGTCGCATACATACAGATACTCTGGTCGAAACGATAAATTTGGATGTTTTATGGGACGAGTACGGCATAGTCGGAGATCTTGTGGTATGTTCTTTCAGTTTTGACCAGCTGCTCGTCATTGATCAGGGTATTTCCTACTAGCCATTCACTAATGATTTTCCACGGGCCGACATCCATGAACTCATTTCCCCAGACCTGCTTCATCAAATCATCAAAGGGGCATTCAAGGACCACCTCGTGGACTGGATTGAGAGATACCTCATCGGGACAGAAGGTAAAACGAGGGCTCAAATTATCCTTGATGACATTGATTGCAGGTATTCCACTCCTCGTCAATCATTGAGTAGTATGTCACTAATTACACAATCACGGTCATGGTAGAATCGCTGCGATAGCACCGTTTTCTGGCCTACGACGCTTTCCGCAGGGACGTCACTTCAAGCAATGGACCGGAGATGATTCAAAAGCTCTCATGAAGGTTGGTTCAATCCTGGCTAGCAAACAATCCGAATGACTGACTCCATCCATATAGGTTTACTTAGCTGCAATAGAGGGCCACCTGCCGACCGAAATCGTACGCGCCGTCCGAGCGCTACTCGACTTTTGTTATCTCGTCCGGCGGCACGTAATCACTGATAAGACTATCGACTCCATTCATGAAGCTCTTACACATTTTCATACCTATCGCGAAGCCTTCCATCCGATCATCCCCACATTTTCTCTTCCCCGGCAACACTCTATGGTGCACTATATCGACATGATCCGGCTTTTCGGGGCTCCGAATGGGTTATGCTCATCAATTACCGAGTCCAAGCATATAAAGGCCGTGAAGGAACCATACAGACGATCCAACCGAAACGAACCGCTCGGCCAAATGTTACTCACAAACCAGCGACTTGACAAACTCGCAGCCGCTCGGAGAGACTTTACCGCTCGTGGTATGCTCGAAGGGCATATACTATCTAGTATCCCGTTTACAGCAGGTTCGTAACTTTTCTAATCTCAACATTAATTGTGATTTCTCTCATTCACTTGTAGTTGACCAGCCGGACGAACCCCCAACTCAAACTGGTGCCACTGACTTGCTAGATGTCAGTGGTAACGAGGATGATATACGACCATATGACGAAGACAAAGGTGGCTCGGAACCCGTAGATGCTAATCCTACAGTCGTACAAGCCCACGTCCAACTGGCACGTACTGTGCGTAAGTACTCCGTGTTTTGTTGACATTTCTTTCCGAAGTTCATGGATCTATCAACAGAACGGAAACGCGCGCGAAACGTCGAGAAGCTCAGCCATGAACTCAACATCCCCCATCTCCCTCTTCTTATCTCACAATTCCTCTTCGAGCAGCTCCATCCAGACGACCCGCGCGAATTTGCTACACTCCCAGAAGATGAGCAACCACAGTACGACGGCAAAGTTCGTGTCGTCAACTCGGCCTCGTCAATGTTCTTCTCCCCAAGCGACATCAGCGGGATTCATGGTATGCGGCGCGAGCATATCCGTTCATGTCCTGTGTGGCGAAATGAAGGTCCCCGTTACGACTGCGCGTTTGTCAGCGCTCACCCAGAAACAGACCCAATGAACGGCTTCGAGGTCGTCTGGATCCTCGCTTTCTTCTCATTCAACTTCCGAGGATCCAATTACCCATGCGCTGTCGTACGCTGGTTCAATCTAGTCGGTGATGTCCCAGATGAAGACACCGGGATGTGGTTGGTGCGTCCAGGTTTCGATTATCGCAACCAACCCCATATCTCCATTATCCATGTCGACACTATTTACCGTGCCGCCCACCTCATCCCCTACTACGGCAAAAATTTCCTTTCTACATCACTCAAACCCCACGAGTCGTATGATACCTTCCATTTGTTCTACGTTAATCGCTTCATTGATCATCATGCATTTGAAATTGCCTCATAAGTCTTTCGTGTGTATTCAAGTTGATTATCTACTAGTCATACGGCATTTTAGTACTAGTAAATATACTTGCTTAGCGAGCGCGATCGAGTTACTTATTGCTCTTTATCTCATAAGCTGTCAAGTAGGGATCAAGCTACTTAACGTGCTTGTCTCGAATTCGGGCCGGCGGTAAGTGCAGTAAGCACGGCTAAGCAATGTGTGAATTTCCTGATGCATTTCTTCCTCCATTTCTTCCTCATCAGAACTTGTCGAGTCGCTTGAAGCACCTTCACTCTCGGACATGAGCATGGTAGCAGGATCAGCACGGCGGTAGTGTCGGTCGCGAGCATATGTCGAAAGAAGCTTGTAGCATGTAGTTGTGCAGCGGCAAATCTTGTAGTCATTGCGATTGTTGTGATTGGGCTTTTGGCGAGACATCTTGGCCATCGAGAACGAGAAGTCAAGCTAGTAAGGGTGTGCACCCAAGCGCACATGCTTCACCTGGTTTGCAGATGCACGTGGTGTGTCACGTGGCGAAATTGAACATCGCGCTCGTCCCAGAACAAACCTTTATCTTCTTTCTTTCCCGCATAGATAACCCAAACATCACACCCACTCTTCATCACGCTCTATTCATCCATGCCTACCATCAATATGACCAACTCCGTCCGCATTCTCGGCGATATCACCTTCCTCAATATCAGAACCATCCCTCGTCTTCCGAATGCGCACTATCAACTCAGCCTGGATATCACCACGCCGGGAACAAAGGTACACCCATATGGCACATACTCTGAAAGGTACTAACCTTCCCCAGACAATTCTCTTTCGCATCCACGAAGATCCTACGTACCCATCTCTTGAAGAACAGCGTCGAGAAGCCCTGAGAGAAGCACGCAGGCTGTTGCAGTTGACCGGTCAGGCACTGCCTTCTGTCTCAGGTCTGGATCTTTCCCCCAGTGCATCAGAGCCAGACTACGAGTCGGATGAATGGGATGATTTCGACGTTATGCGGTGTATGCCACTGACGGATTCTGATGGTGACTCGGAGGAACTCGAGCTCGCATCGCTCGTTCCTGATTCGGAGGAGGAGGAGATAAAGCAGAAGCTGGAGGAAAAGGAGATAAAGCTGGAGGAGCAGGATATCAAGCTGGAGTACCTGGAGCAGGAGGAGATCTCAACGGCAACCGAGCCTGAGCTTAAGAACATGGAGAGTTCAACCGACGACAATCACCACTTCAACCTCAATTCCACTCAAGTTACTCCACAACTCTGCTCTTTCCTCTTCCGACCATCCGGTATGCCCCTCGTCCGGCCTCTTACTGTCCCAGAGATTGCGTACAGGCGGGTTGAGGCACTCAATGTGAAGCGCAAACACATCGAGGAGCAAATCCAGGAACAGCTTGGGAGGGCCCATAAGCGACACAGAATGAGCGCATGAGGTCAGAAATTCAGAACATCCCTTTCCTAGCGTCTCTCGATCTCGATTTGTACACCTGGTACCGTGCAACCACTAGCACCATCCTCTCTTTTTTCGCCATCCTCTCTTTTTATTTAGACTGTTGATTTGTACATGAGAAACAACTGTACCGGAGAATGTATATTAGTGTTACGCTTGTACCGGGTAGGTCAAAGCGTAGACACAAAAGCCTAGTCAAAGACAAGGGTTTCAAGGTAGCCTAACGATGGGATGTCCACGTTAAGGCCTAGCGTCCGTTCAAGAGTGGGACGGTGACTCTCAGAGGGTTCAAGGAAGCGAGGAATGACCAAGCTAGATTGCGTAGGTCTAAGTTAAGGTTACAGGAGAAACTCGAGGGTTTATATAAGTAGAGAAACGAGTTAAGGGCAGGCATGGAACCGGTTGGAATGTGTAAGAACAAGCTATGACGAATAGGAATGAGTCATGCTTGGTAAGAGTACGAGTCAGCGATGACGAAGTATGGAATGTGAAAGAACATCGAAGAACATCCGCTGACTAAAGTAAGCAAGAAATAAGAGGCCTAGGCAGGACTCGAACCAGCGACTAGGACTTAGTACAAGGTAATGAGAAAGGAAAGAATGAATGATCGTAACATTACCCCCGTATTAGAATCAAGTCATCGACGAAGATAAAAACTAGTCAAATGTTTAACCCGTAATGTCCAGGAGAACCGGTCATGTTTGCATATCCGACATCGTCGGTCGGATCATCTCCGTCATAGAGAGTGGCGTCGTCGTCGTCGCGTGAATAAGTCTCACCCGAGATACGGGTATAGAGTGGAGGGGGGCGTCGAGCAGCTCGATTGGTATTCGTTGATCGGCGGGAACGGGAAGAGGGCGCAACAGGTGGCGTGGTTGTATGTCTCTGCCCACGCCTAAGTGGGCAACGACCTTGAATGTGACCGGGTGCCCAGCGGAAGCACGTGGGACACTGGTATACGGGACAGTGGATACGTATATGGCCCAGTCTGTGACATACGAAGCAGGCGTCATGGTACTGGGGATGTGAGGTGGATAGAGGTATGGTGCCAGTCCGTTGTCGTTGCGAGGTAATATGGTTGCGTTCTGCACGAAAGAACACTGCCTCTTCTTCATCGTTCAAAGGGGAGCTAGATGCGGAAGGCGTCGACGAGGGGAGAGATGAGGTAGAAACTCCGATGACAGGGATGGGGGATTGAGCCGCAGAGGCGGACTCTCTGAGGTAACGGTCTAGGTCGTCCAGAAACTCCGGCATCCGTAGCTCGTAGAGAGCAATGCTGAGGTTGGTAATTAAATCACCGTGGATATTGCGGATGGAAGCAGCTTCTGAATGAGCTTGGTGAACCGTCGTCAGGGAAGGAGGAAGATTGGCGAGACGGGATGCTTGCAGGTAGGCGCGGTAAAGGGCGAAGAGGGGTGACCCCAGATCAAGGTGGGCTCCGATGGGTACCGAGAGTCGTGAGTCTAGCAAGAATTGGGACATGCGATCCATAACGGCATTATCCATCAACTCGTCGCGAAGACGATGGGCGGTGAGTGGTAGTTCAATGGGTAGGACTCTGACCGTGGGAGTAGCGGCAATATGCGTGGGGGCGTCTAGGTCTTCCTGCAAGATCGGCCATCCAGCGGAGTTTAATGGGAGACCGGTGGTATTCCATCCAGCCTCAGCGACGGTTGGGCTAGGGGGTTCTGGAGAGGAGGGACGAATGGGTTGAATAGGTAGAGAACGAATAGGTAAGCCAGGGGGGTAAGTAGGAGAGGAAGAAGAACGGGACAGAGAAGAGATGGAAGACATAGTAGAGGACGAAGGGGTGGTAGGAGCGGACATGGTCTTAGCGGCGGGTTTTGCGTCTGACAGAAGATGGGGATCTTGGGGAAGAGGGGAAGGCGGACGGGTGAGCTTTTTTATAGTTTTCTAGGACTTCTGTGGCGTGGGTAAGGTCTGCTTCTTTAAGCCAGCGGTCTTCATCAGAAGAATATCCTTTCCAGCGGACTAGGTACGAGTGGCGCCCGGAAGAACCTCGGTGACGGAGAATTCTTTCAATTTCGTATTCCTCTTCGCCTTCTATTAGGTCAGGCGGTGGAGCGGGAAAGTTCGGTCCGTGGACGGGGTTTTCGCGATAGGGCGATAACAGAGAAGCATGGAACACGGGGTGAATTCTCCACGTCTGTGGGAGACGGAGTCTGTAGGATAGCGGAGATAGGACTTGGGTGATGGTAAAGGGTCCTTCCCGTTTTGGGGCGAACTTTGGGGAAGTCAGGGATCGTTTGAGGTTCCTCGCTTCCAGCCAGACTTTGTCTCCTTTGGCGAACGGTTTGAACTTCTGTCGAGTTCGTGCAGCCATCACTTGTCTGGCGAGTTCGTGTGAGGCGAGCGCTTCGTCTCTGGCAGCGGTGAGAGAGTGGAGACGAAGTTCGACAGCGGGTAATGCGGAATCGGCGATCACCGCAGGAAGAGGACGGGGTTCATATCCCATCATGAGGTAGAACGGGGATTTGCCGGTGACAGAGTGGGGCCGATGATTGTGTGCAAATTCTGCGTGGGAAATGGAATCAGCCCAGGATATGGGGTTATCTCCGCAATAGATTCGAAGGTAAGTCTCAACTTCCTGGTTGACGCGTTCAGTTTCTCCATCAGACTGGGGATGATAGGCGGTGGAAAGGGAAAGGTCATATCCGAGGATTCGTCCTAGTTCACGAGCGAATTCGGATGCGAATTGTGGTCCTCTGTCACTGATGATTTTGTCGTAAAGACCGAATCTTAAGTAGACTTTGTGGAAAAAGAGGGAAGCGATCCCTTCGGCCGTGACGGTTTTCTTGGTAGGGCAAAGAATTACCCCCTTTGTAAGCCCGTGGTCGACCACGACCAACAGAGAATCAAAGCCATTGGAAATGGGTAGGTCGGTGATGAGATCACAGGACACTTGTTGGAATGGTTTAGAACTCTTTGAGGGTATTGGCATCAGAGGAGGGGTGGTTGGATGTGTGTTTGCCTTATTCTGTTGGCAAGTTGCGCATCCTTCTACGTATTTGCGAACGAATTGGGCAAGTCCGGGCCACCAAAACTCAGCGGCGACTAATTGCCGAGTCTTGAGATAGCCAGGGTGGCCGGCGGTGGGATGATCATGGCATCGTTGGACTACGGTGCGACGTAGGTCTTCATCCGGTGGGATGTAGACACGACCTTGATAGGTCAGGACGCCGTTAGTCATCTGCCAATCTGCCAGTCTAGAGCGGAAAGGTGCAGGGATGTCACCGTCAATGGCCTGCAACGCCGTGAGGAGAAACGGGTCGTCCTTGGAAAGATTGGAGATGTGATTGTTCATCGCAGAGTCAATGACACGGACGAATAGCGAGGGTGGTAGCAGAGTGGTACCCGCATTGTCATCGGCGTCAGTGGGGAAGTGATCGGCACGCCTAGATAAGGCATCAGGACCGGCGAGGGACGAGCC
>JBBPTG010000295.1:0-27879 GCA_038093975.1 Chalciporus piperatus | reverse complement strand
TCCACTTGACCTCTTGTCGCACGTTTCGATGGTTTTTTCCCTTTCTTCTGTTTCCCTGTAAGTGAAATTCACAAGCTCGAAGTTCTCGGTATTCACTCACCTTTCCCATTTCACTAGGTGCGTTATCTGGTGTTGGTACTCTGTGGCTAGCAGATGTTGGTGTCCCAGGCTCGATGTCGGCATCCATCAGGTCACTGTTTGCCTGCATCTCGTCGCCCCCCAAGTCCTCTGTTGCCATGTCATCACCAATGCTCATGACTTAGAATAGTCAGCGTGTTGCTGCGAGGCTCAAGTAGCACTCACTCACCCTCGGCATCTACAAGTAGCTCAAGGTCAGTAATGTCCATGATTGCTTCGTCATCCTCATTCATCTGAGCCCCCTCTATCTCTACCTCCATTTGTGCCAAGGTCGCCAGCCTTTGCTTCTCCAAGGCTTCTAGTTGCTTTTGTAAGTCAGCTTTCCGTTGAGCAGCTTCTGCTACTTCTTCTGATGTACGCTTAGGACGTGGCCTATCTGGCCCTGCAGGGTCAATGACACGAGTAGATCGAGGGGGAAGCAGACTCAGAGACCGGCCTCCAGGTATGGTCAATGTCAAAGGTTCTTGGGCGACAGGCCCTTGGGTAAGTGTGGTTGCTGCTCCGGGTACCTTTGTACGCTTGGCTGTTGACTTTGGTACTGGTAAGGGAGTCTCTGTTGTGCTTGGAGCTCGGCCGCGTTTTTTACCTGTTTTTGGCAGCTTCTTAGCGTGCCCACATATTATTTTAAGCTCGCCGCACTTACTACTGTCTTTCTTCTTCAACTCTTTCAAGCTTGCTTCACTGCCTGGGTTGGTGGCAGATGTAGGGGTCCCCCCACTGGCAGGTTGGGCAAGCCTTGCTGATGAGCGACGTGCAGCCATGGAGTAGAAGGTATGGACAAGTTGACCTAGTAAATTTCTGGTGCGACTGTGCGAAGACTATTTGGCTGTGTTTTTGTTGTGTCGGGCACGTTCGCCGTATCCCAGTTCACCAATTTTCAACTTGAACATATCCTCGCTGTCCTCCACAAATGCATCAGTGTCCAGATTGTCCAGCGAAGCTAAAGACTGGACGTGGACTAACCCAGCATCGCAACGCAAAACATCGTGATATCTCCCCCGCTTCTGCAGAAGAGGATGACCTTTCCACATGCAGTTATCGATGGCACACGCTCTTGAATGGTATGTACAGCGTGTATCGGCATCACAGAAGGACTAACAGGATGGCAAAGGGCGTCCTTGTGATGAAAATGGCTGTTTCCTTCCACAAGGTCAACCCCCGCCTCCTGCGGAAACAGCGTCTGCGGTAATAGCTGATGGTGCCAGCCCATGGGCACCATTTGGGTCCCGCATTGAATTTGATCAAGCTAATTTTCATTTTGTTGAGCTTCAGAGCTCAGAAGCTGAGATTGACAAAGCCCTCAACATGTGGGCAGCTTCAGTTTCGGAGTTCGGAGGAGAGATCCCATGGCAGAATGCACAGGAACTTTACGGTACGATTGATGAAATACAGCATGGTGATGCTCCGTGGAAGGTGTGCCGGATACGCTACAATGGACCACTACCCCGGGGCACACCACCGAAGTGGATGACGCAGACATATGAACTTTGTGCGCGGAATAGTCAACAGGTGGTCCATAATCAGCTGTCGACACCTGGCTTCAAACATACCATCAATTATGTGCCATATCAACAGTTTAACAAGGTGGGCCACCGTGTGTGGTCCAACCTAATGTCGGCCGATTGGGCATGGAAGCAAGCAGTACAGTACAGCCCAAGCTGATCCTGGACATGACGAACTGACTTTGGAGCAGGATCTCATAGCGAAGGATCCTACGACACATGGTTCCTTTTTTGTGCCGATCGTGCCCGGAAGCGACAAGACGACTGTTTCAGTGGCGACTGGACACCAGGAATACCATCCAGTTTACATGTCACCTGGCAATCTCACAAATACGGCACGTCGTGCTCACGGAAACAGTTTTCTCCCAGTGGCTTTCCTTCCGATACCAAAGAGTAAGTTCCTTACAAGTCCGAATTGAACTACCTCTGAATTTCCGAACTTGAAGCCAACCGACGCCATCGGAAAACAGCTGTGTTTCAGAAATTTTGTCGGCAGATGTATCATTCGGCTCTCGCTTGCGTTTTTGAGCCGCTACGTTCCGGAATGACCACCCCAGATGTGGTCTGGTGTCCTGATGGTCACTTCCGGCGTGCAGTCTATGGTCTTGGTCCATATATTGCAGACTACCCCGAGCAAGTGTGGTTGGCTGGAATAGTACAGGGATGGTGTCCAAAGTGCGCAATTTTTATGGTTCGACTGTCTTGAAATAAAAAAAATCTAATGAACCTGATTCCCAGGTGCAATGCACCTCCTGAAAACCTAGACATAAACAATGCCATCCCACGATCCTCGACTATGACTGACTTCTTGGTCGAATCGTTCAATGCAGGAACCCTGTGGTCCGATTTTGGCATCCGTGCAGATGTCATCGTAAGTGCCAAATCCTTGCATTTTGAGCAAATTAACTGAGCCAATGTCGCCGTCTGCAGCCCTTTACCCACCGATTTCCTCGTGCCGACATTCATGAATTGCTCTCTCCAGATCTTCTACACCAAGTCATCAAAGGTTGCTTCAAGGACCACTTGGTCACTTGGGTTAATGAGTACCTCGTTGGCGAGTTTGGCGAGGCACACGCAAATACAATAATCGATGATATAGACAGACGGTATGTTCACCTATCTACGTCATGTACAAATCACCTAACACCGGCTCAGCATATCCGCAGTTCCACCATTTCCAGGCATACGTCGTTTTCCCGAGGGGCGTGATTTCCTTCAATGGACAGGTGATGACTCGAAAGCGCTCATGAAGGTGCATGTTCTCGTGTCCCATTCCGTTCTAGTACTCACATCGAAAATTACACAAAGGTCTACTTGCCGGCGATTGCTGGCCACGTACCATCAGGTATCGTCAAACACATAGCGTAGTCCATTTGTACCCTGATCCAGGGCCAGCTGATCACCAATTAGGCCGTGCTCTACTGGCCGGCTAACGATTGGCCGCTGGTGTATGATCACCTAGGTTAGGGATCGGCTAGTAATAGAATGTACACGTAGAGTAGGGATCAGCCAATGTACCATTGTGCCCTGGCAATGGGAATGGCCAACACAAAGGTTCCATGAGGTAGGACCTGGCCAACTGGTGCTAATCACCCAGTCCTGCCTGCATCAGGGTTCGGCCCATAGAGAATAGGGATAGGCCGATGTGTAAACCCTCCATGTGTAGGGAGCGGCCGATGGAGGGAATGTTTAGGGGTGGGCATTGGCCAGTGAATCATGTCTCCTACAGCAGGCATGGCCCGATAGATTGAATGTCAATGGGTAGGGATGGGCTGATGCAATGATGTCTATCTGTAGAGATGGGCCGATGCAACCCGCCTCAGTAGGTAGGGATGGGCCGATGTATAGTGTGTCGATGTGTAGTAATGGGCCGATGCATTGAGGCTCAATGCGTAGGGATGGGCCGATGCATTGAGCCTCAATGTGTAGGGATGGGCCGATGCATTGAGGCTCAATGCGTAGGAATGGGCCGATGCATTGAGCCTCAATGTGTAGGAATGGGCCAATGGCTTGAGCCTCAATGTGTAGGGATGGGCCGATGGGTTGAGCCTCAATGCATAGGAATGGGCCGATGCAATCAGTGTCAATGTGTAGGGATGGGCCGATGTATTGAGCCTCAATGTGTAGGAATGGGCCGATGCACTGAGCCTCAATGTGTAGGGATGGGCCGATGCATTGAGCCTCAATGTGTAGGAATGGGCCGATGCACTGAGCCTCAATGCGTAGGAATGGGCCGATGCAATCAGTGTCAATGTGTAGGGATGGGCCGATGCAATCAGTGTCAATGCGTAGGGATGGGCCGATGGGTTGGGCCTCAATGCGTAGGAATGGGCCAATGGGTTGAGCCTCAATGTGTAGAAATGGGCTGATGCACTGAGCCTCAATGCGTAGGAATGGGCCGATGGGTTGAGCCTCAATGCGTAGGGATAGTTGCGTCATGCGTCTCAGGGTTGGCCTCTGCTGCCAACCCACCGGCCCCCCCGCTCCCATGGGCTCATCAACCCCTCAGCCGATTCTTCGGTCACCTGTTGATCTCATCAGCAAATCATCCATTTAGGGACAGAATTTGCCCATGACACAGCCGCGCCACAGCCGCCGGCCCAATTCACGGCTGTGCCACAGCCACTGGCCAAGTTCACACTGTCCACAGGCCTCATCAGGCCACAGTACACCAGGAAACCCGTAGTTAGTGATTGTCTAAGTGTGTAGTACTAATATACTAAAAAAGCATACATGTTACATGTTTATTCCATCGTAAAAACAGGTAAAATGATTGGCATTGATTACTAGTTTACAATGCGATTAAAATGAAGCTTTTCTTTTCCTAATGCCTCGAGACTTGGCGGAATTTCGCGCGCAGGAACACATGACCTTGGTTGGTACATTTTGTCGTTCTTTGTCTAGTATTACTTACTAGTCCCGAGTGCACCAACTGGCCCATCTGTGTTCAAAAACAACTCACCGACATCCCAAACGACCTGCCATTGCTCCGAGCGACTCACCCGAGGAGTCACCAGTGACCTAATCAGCCCTCCAGTGGTCCAACCGGCCCATCCGTGCCCCAAAACAACTCACTGACATCCCAAGCAACTCACGTACGCCCCGAGTGATTCACCTGCCACCCAAACAACTCACCCATGTCCCGAGCGACTCACCCGCACCACAAACGAGTTCTCAGCGACCCGAATGGCCCTCCAGCGACCCGAATGGCCCTCCAGCGACCCGAATGGCCCTCCAGCGACCCGAATGGCCCTCCAGCGACCCGAACGGCCCTCCAGCGACCCGAACGGCCCTCCAGTGGTCCAACCGGCCCACCCATGCCTCAATCGACTCACCTATGCCCCGAGCGGCTCACCTACACCCCGAGCGGCTCACCCATGTCCCGAGCGACTCACCCGCACCACAAACGAGTCATCAGCGACCCAACCGGCCCATTAGTGCCCCAATCGACTCACCTACGCCCCGAGCGGCTCACCCATGTCCTGAGCGACTCACCCACACCACAAACGAGTTCTCAGCGACCCAAACGGCCCTCCAGCGACCCAAACGGCCCTCCAGTGGTCCAACCGGCCCATTTATGGTCTGATCGACTCACTGACACCCCGAGCAACTCGCCCACACCCCAAATGAGTTCTCAGCGACCCAAACGGCCCTCCAGTGCTCCAACCGGCCCATCCATGCCCCAATGGTCTCACCTACGCCCCGAGCGGCTCACCCATGTCCTGAGCGACTCACCCACACCCCAAACGAGTTTTCAGCAACCCAAACGGCCCTCCAGTGGTCCAACCGGCCCATCCATGCCCCAATCGACTCACCTACACCCGGAGCAGCTCACCCATGGCCCGAGTGACTCACCCGCACCACAAACGAGTTAAAAAACACGGCAGCTCCTCAGGCTGGCCACTCATCCAGTCCGAGGACGACAATGGACAATGGACAACGACAGGAGTTAGATACTACTCATAGATACTAGTACATGGAATAAATATATTTTATTCTACTACTCGTGAACATGCAAAGAGAATTTCGCAAGTACAGAAGACAGAGGCTGGTAAAACTTTTGCTTCTGTACAAGTTCGTACAGAATCGAGACTCTGCACAGTCCTGTGACTATGCTGCACAGAGGGGGACCTTTCTGTCATAATGTGACAGGAACATGCTGTGCAGAGTGCCACAGCATTGTGCAGCTCACTGAGGATTTGCTGATGCATGATCGCTGGAGGGAAGGTCCTGCATATCATAGGAACGTTCGGCCGTCGTTTGGGTGGCAGACTTCATGACCATCTTTCTGTTACTTCAGGTGCAAGAGAAACAAATCCTGGTGTCAGTGCAGTCAGGAACCTTTGTTGCTGGTCATTGGCTCCTTCGGTGTGATAGGTCCCAATGATGTCGGCTCTGGGTCAATTTATCAGACATCTAAAATAGGCCCGAGGACGTCGGGTGTGAAGCTGTCAATCAGACACTTGTCACCTTTCAGCCATGTCTGCATCTTAAATCGTCCTGATGACGTCGGATAAGAAGCTGTCAAGATATCGGCTAATGCATCCGATGTCAAGCGGCTGTTGTTTGGAGGAAGGATCTGATGGCTCTGACGTACAAATGCTTCCGCGAGTGATCAAAGGCTCCGGCCCATTCATCTTGTCACCTATGCCCCTGGGTGGCCTGAAATATGCTAACCTGCCAATGAGGCAAACATTATCACCAAGTATCCGATTGTACAATGGTCAAGCCCAAGATCGAGAAGGCCACACCATGGACCCCAGTGCAAGAGGTCAAGTTTCTCAAGAAGGGATCAAAGATCAAGATGGTCAAGCTCACCCCGCCAAGCCACAAGAGCAAAAAACACAAGGCTGCTATCCCTCAATCATCACCTCAGATGCCGAGACTAGAAATGCCACTGGAGCGTGGCCTCACACCAAGCACTGCTGATCGGATGTATGACACAGCTGATGGAGAGTATGTTCTGCCTTCTTTGAAACTACCTAAACCCAAGGTATGCTCGACTGTGTGGGTGCCCAGATTTAATGACTGAGTGTATTTGGATAAGATCCAAAACGATTATTTGAGGGAGTCCCTAAACATGAAAGATGAATACCTCGCTGCTTGGCTGGATATGGAGGCATCTTCTGAGAGAATTTGCAAGATCTGTCAGGGAGACGGAGTGTATAAGTGCCAACACTGTTTTATGCAACCGGTCTTCTGCACAGGTTGCTGCAGAAAGCAACACGAACAACACTTTCCAGGCTACAAATGACCCAGACATATTTTTATGAACTACACTCCATCGGGTATGTCGTTAAGCACTGACAAATCGGTCAATGACAGACTATTCGCACAGACAGGGTTGGAACTCCATCTGGGACACTTAGGAAGTCCTTGTCCCCATACTGCCCCTCTACCTCCAGTCACCTTGGAGGACAAGGCTTGGGAGGATGATGATGTTGCCCATCGGCCGGCTCATGTACAGCCTCCGGCCGAGCCAGGCTTTCTCCTGGTCATAGATATATCTGGGGTACACTATGTGAACATGAGATTTTGCAACTGTCCAGAGGCCGATGCAGCTCATAAACAGCTCTTTCTGGCTCAGCTTTTGCCTTCCACCATCAAAGAGCCGAGCACTGTATTTACCTTTCGGCTGCTCGACGGCTTCATCCGAGACAATCTGGAATGTGGCACCTCTGCTTCCAACTACTTTAGCAAGATTCGGCGGATAACATCCAACATCAGGAAAAACCAACTTTACTCTCATAGCTATAATAGTTCTATAGAGTACTATAATTGCATTTATATTGCTTATAGGAAAAAGTGACAAGTCCCCTCTATGGAGCACTCTATAGCACCCCCCAAAACTCTCATAGCTTTTATAATACTCTATAGACTCCAAAAGAATCAACAGCTATTGAGCTCTATAATAGCTTTTATAATACTATATAGACAGTACTAATTCTGCAGCGATTTACTGCCCTTTTTTTGATTTCACTTCACACCGGTCAAAGATAGATAGGAAAAAATCACATGTATTGGGAAGTCTATCTACTACATGTTGTATACTAATCTATCACTACAATGTGGTGGGGATGGGGCTGAGGTGATACATCCAAGTCAATGGTCAGTGGGTTGGTTGGTGAGTAGACACTCACCTTGCCAGTGTGAGGCCAGTGGGGCTGTTTTTTTGGCATCAAGGTGGGAGGTGGTGGTGGGGCGAACAGCCCAAGCAGCTGTGTTAGAGGTGAGCAGTTGGATTGATGGGTGAGCGAACACTCACCCTTTTGGGTGCCAGTGGGCCTATTGACTCGTGTTAGAGGTGAGCAGCTGGGTTGGTGGGTGCACAAACACTCACTTCTGGGTGCTGGCGGGGCTGTTGAGCCCGCGCCGGCCTTGTGTTGTTCGAGTGGGGCTGAGGTGGGAGGTGGTGGTGGGCAGACAGCCCCGAGCAGCTGCTAACGAGGTGAGTGGATGGGATGGTTGGTGAACTGGCGGTGGGCACTCACATCGTGATGCCGGCGGGGGCTGTTGAGCCCACGCCGGCTTTGTTTTTCCAGTTGAGGGTGGGTGAGGTGAGAGGTGGTGATGGTGGTGAGGCCAACAGCCCGAGCGGCTGCGAATGAGGTGAGCGGATGGTGTGGTGGGTAAGTTTTCACTTACATCGTGATGCTGGCGGGGCTGTTGAGCCCACGCCGGCGTTGTTGACGTGTTGAGGATGTGGTGTAGAGATAAGGTAGTAGTAAGTAGGAAGTCGAGAGAAGTAAGTTGGAAAAAATGACACAGCGAGTTCACGGTCACGTGACTCGCTCGCGCAGATTTTCGTGAAGTTCCAAGGTGACCTACTAATCTTACTACATTAGTCCTACACTTGACTGAGGTGTGTGGGAAAGCACTGCGGTATACCGCAGTGCTTTCCCACACCAGTGCGACAACTGGGATATGCACCGAACGAACCCGGCAGACTGAAGACTCACCAGGAAGCCCCACAAGACTCATCAGAAAACCCCACCAAGCCACCAGATCGACTCGACGAGTTGACGAAGCCCACAGACAACCAAAACACGGGGCGGGACGCGCGAATGGAGCAGGTCGAGGCTCGAAACAAGTACGTGGTAAGTCAACGAACATCACCAGTTACGCACTGACGAAAATCCCACCCAAACGACGGCGCACGAACGATACGACGCACACGACAACAGATGACACAACGGACGAGGACGAGAGACGACACGACACACACCCATCGCGTGTGTCGTGTCGTCTCTCGCTCCCGTTCTCGTCGCTACTTCTTCACCCCCTCACTCCCACCCTATCCCTCAACTCACAACGACTCCTCCTCCTCGTCCACCCTCACCTCACCCTCGACTGACGACGAGACGGCGCGCGAACGCGAACGAGACGGCGCGTGAACGACACGACGCACACGCACCCCCTCACTCCCACCCTATCCCTCAACTCACGACTCCTCCTCCTCGTCGTCCACCCTCACCTCACCCTCGACTGACGACAACGAGATGGCGCGCGAACGCGAACACGCTCGACCGGAGAGGACGATGACGAGAGACGACGACGACACACGAGCGTGTGTGTCGTCTCGTCTCTCGCTCTCGTCCCTTTTCCCTTGTCCTCACCTCACCCTGACCCTCTCACCCTCGGCCGACGACGACGACGAGAGACGGCCCTGGCACGTCCGTGTCGCGCCCTCACGCTCACGCTCGACCGGAGAGGACGACGACGAGAGATGACGACGACACACGAGCGCGTGTGTCGTCTCGTCTCTCGTTCTCGTCCCTTTTCCCTTGTCCTCACCTCACCCTCACCCTCTCACCCTCGGCCGACGACGACGACGAGAGACGGCCCTGGCACGTCCGTGTCGCGCCCTCACGCTCACGCTCGACCGGAGAGGACGACGACGAGAGACGACGACGACACACGAGTGTGTGTGTCGTCTCGTCTCTCGTTCTCGTCCCTTTTCCCTTGTCCTCACCTCACCCTCACCCTCTCACCCTCGGCCGACGACGACGACGAGAGACGGCCCTGGCATGTCCGTGTCGCACCCTCACACTCACGCTCGACCGGAGAGGACGACGACGAGAGACGACGACGGCACACGAGCGCGTGTGTCGTCTTGTCTCTCGTTCCCGTTCTCATTCCTTTTCCCTTGTCCTCACCTCACCCTCGCCCCTCGCCCTTAGACGACAACGACAACGACAACACACGATCATGTGTCGTCGTCATCTCTCGTTCCCGTTCTCGTCTCCTCGTCCTTCACCCTCATCTCACCCTCACCCTCACCCTCACTCGACTGACAATGACGACGACGAGAGATGACGCAACACACACGATCGTGTGTGTCGCATCGTTTCTCGACTTGACTCGTTCATCCTCACCCTCGGACCAATGACAATGAATTGGGTATGTTGTGTCGCAACATCTCTCATCCTTGTCGCTACCTCCATTTTTATCTTTCTTGCCGCTCACTCTTTTTGATGCTACAGACACAATTGTCACCCTCTCGCGCAAATAGTCACATATGATACCACTCGCCAACAATTACCATTTCAATCACTATGGCTCCGTGAAAGTTGAAGATGATCAGTAAATACGCTTATCAGACCTTACTATGGTAGTTATTATAGAACTTTATAGTACTCAATATCGCTTTCAAAAAGCTATATAGTAATCTGAGAGTTCTCATAGTACTTTATAAGTGCTCTATGTCACTTGCAGAATAATATATAGTAATATAGAAGGTCCTATAGCAACCATAGCTCTATATAGATAAGACCCCTTCTATATAGGGAAATGGTTTTTCCTGATGAATGCATTCCCACATTTGGTGCCTGTGGGTGGCTTTATTGCTCAGCCGAAGCCCAGCCGAAGCCCAGCTAATAGTGATAACAGAACCGATATCGAGAGCTCATCTGTGCCGCTCGACTATGGAGGCTGTTAAAGCTGCTCAAGTGGAATGGATATGGGCATACCAAGGGGTCTCCTGGATTGGGTGCTCTGGCTTTGTTCTGTCCGGCATGCCCTCAGCCAGGGATCAACATGGACATTAATTGTGTTGGGGGAGTGGCTCCGTGAGTGTATTAGCAACCTTGACCGATGCACTAGCATCTCATGATCCTAAAGGTAGATGATCACCCGAACCATCGTTATGGACGGCAATTTCAAGGCAGAGCATTTGCCTGACAAGAGGCCTGATGACCAAGTATGGCTGATGCCTGGGACAGGGTTTATGGTAGAAAGCCAGAGATACAAGGAGTACCTTGAAGTCACGAATCATCCCGTCGAGGTATTGACATGTTGGCTTTCAAAGACATTGCTGACTGCGTCGGGCAGAAGTCGAACTGTAACAACCATCGAGCAGTCAATCAGGCCAATGCCAACCGACAAAAGTTAGAGGCCACAGGAATCGGGGGGTGCGCGTGTGCTAGACATGGATGCTTCATTCCCCATGCAGTGGTGGACTTCCAGAAGGGTGAGAGGTAACAAGTTTGGCCGCCGACCGAGAAACATATGCATTGACCACAATAACAGGCAGGTCAATATTGATTATGCATTGGCACATGCGCTGGAATACAACATGGCTGGCATTCAAAGGGTGATCCTCTTCTTGGACATCAATTGCCAATACATGAAGCGGCTGAGGCTGCGGCTCAAGGGCAACGAATATGTCAAAATACCATCGGCCGTGGAGTTGGTGCCAGGGATAGGCATATGGCATGTGCATGGTCATCAGGCTGAATGTTTCCAGAGATACGCACCCAACTTTATCCGAGGGGCAGGGCAGGTGGATGGGGAGATAATCGAAACCTTGTGGGCAAACTTGAACATTGTGTCCCCATCCACAAGAGGAATGAGCAGCCCTCACAGACGGGAATTGCTGGACTTCCAAATGGCCGACTCCAACTTTGTCAAAATGATAAGGATGGGTGGGTGACCTGCATTCTGTAATGACAGATCGCCTAACGCCTCGGATTTGTAGCTCAGAGTCTCAAGAGAAAACACAAGCAAGCAGTCAAAGGGCTTGTCGAAGCCGAGAAAGCTTTCCAAGAGTTGGATGATGGCATTCCAGAGGCGGAAAAAAATGAGTGGCAAGCTTTGGAAGATCAGGCTCACAGAAAGAGAGTGAAGGACCCGACGGTCATGGACGTCTACGAGGTGCATTTGAAAAAAGATTTGTGGCCAGTCCTACTGAGCCAAAAAGAGTGTATCGAATTGATTGGAATCCCAGCACCATCGGCCAAGGCAATCGAGCTTCAGCTGCTACAGAGTAGTCAAGGTGGCAGAAATCAGGCAGTGTCATTGATCACATGCGGTATGCAGCTACAGGAGATGAAACTCGGTTGGGCATCAGAGAGCCGCAGGCTTTCAATTCAACCGACTGAACAACAGCAATTGATGATCACCCAAAAGAAGGAAAGGTTGGCTGGGCTTATCCATGCTTTTATTACAGAGACAGCCGCATTCTGGGGGGATGTGGGAGAGTCAAGCGATCTGGAAAACGATCTAGAGCAAGAAGCGACCAATGCGGCCGATGACGAACTCTGGGAGGATAAAGATCAGAGAGATAGAGCATTGGCTGACGTTCCAGATGTTCCTTTGCCATCGACCCTCGGCTGGAAGTTTTGCACTGCGCATGGGTTGCAGGATGTGGCAGACAAGGGGAAAAAGTTGCGGATAGGCCAAGTAAACGATGCCCTCCATGAAATTCGTCTGGATCTGGCAGACAAGGCAGTCCTCTTTCAGACCGAGGTCAGGCATGCTGGGAGTTCCACCATAACAACACGGGCATGGTCAAGGGTGACCATGGTCGAGGAAACAGTGAAAAAGAATGTGGCCATTTATTGAGCAGCCAGGAAAGCATTACAAGACTTGGACGCTAGCCAGGAAGACTTGGAGAAGTATCGGCCGATCAGCAAGAAAGACTTGAAGGTGTCAACGGCCGTGAGCAATCCGAATGCTCGTGGACATCGAGATGATACCCTCGCTTGGTTCTGGACCATGGATATACCGAGGGACGTGGTCATGAGTAACTGGATGTCCGAATGTGAGAGTGCTTCTCTGCTTCTCGGCTCGGCTGAATCTCTATGCTAGTCTATCGGGTGCATTGGCTCAGAGCAAAGGCCCAAAGAGATAGATGGAAAGAAGAAACTGAGCTTTTGGTTCAAGAAAAGGTTTGGACCGCGAACTTCTTTGCTCATAAGGCAGGCGATTGGAGCGAAAAAGGGAACAATGCGAAAGAACAGGGAAGGGTGGGAGCCGGGGCATATGCAGACAGACAGAAAAGGATGTATGCCAGGCTCAGAGATCATTGTCAGGGTTAGTTCAAGTACGGTGGACAAGATTTTCTACGTCATCTACATTGACCCAATCTACATCGAAGAGGTTCATGGCCTGTTGAACGTTCTCCCTCATGTAGTATGCCAAGCAAACCCGACTTCCTTGAACCACAGGAACTCCATGCCGGATGATCCGCCCAGAAAATGCTACCACGGTGCCTGGAGGATAATGAAGGGTCATGCCGAGCGTAGGCAGCTCCATTGTTAAGCCAGGATCATAGTCACCAAAGGATGCCAGCAGATCTAACCCCTGTGACATAGATCCCGAGTCTCGATGCAAAGGAGTGGCTCGATTGACCATGACCGACATGGCATTGAAGACCGAGCCCCACTGCCTCATGATGGCAGTCATCTCCGTCCGGCCGCTCGTTAAGGCCCATGTGGCCAACCTTCCCTGAGCCACCCTTGCAGATTGGTAAGCCCTGGGATGCATAATACTGTAGGCGGCCGAGAGGATCGCGTTTGGGACCAACATGTCTTCTAACCAAGCCGCAAGGCTCGGGTCTGCTAGGTTGACAGACGGCGCTGGACTTGAGTTACTGGCCTGCAAGAGATCAGGTCGTTGAATTGAATAAATCAAGGTGAATTGGACATACATTATGAGCTTGGGGAAACCAGCCAGGCGAGATGTTCAATGACCCCTGGAATGCAGCTTCCTGGGAAAAGAGGGCATTGGCTGTCCGCCAACCATGACGCGATGACAGCGGGGTTGTGATGGTGGATTGGAGAAGCGGTTGGATTGCAGGCAGAGTGTTATGCACCCATGACTAGGCAGCCAAGTGAGGCTTGAAAAGACACATTCAGCAGACTAGGCCTACCTGAAATTCGGAGGTGAGTGGTGATGGGAGATACCAAAGTAGGATGCGGCCAGCTTGATCTGTGACAATGCAAGGCGAATCTATGAAAGTGGTCGGAAGGGAGGGAAGCCGCTCGGAAATCCTTTGTTCGTGATCTGGATTTATGCCAGACTCGATATATCCTAGAACCGATGCAAGTTGTTCTGCTTGAATATCCAGGCGGACTGCGGCCGAACATCAGCTGCCTGAATGGCCTTTCATGGATAATAGCTTGCCTGGACGGCTGAAGGCTGAAACCATCGCAACCACCATGCGTTCGGCCTCAATGACAGCATTAACAGGAATTTGAACATCTGGCAAGACAGGTTCGGTGGTTTGATTGCGGAAGCGCAGCACCTCCTCCCGAAAACGTGCCTGGACATAGGTTGCCAACAGATCGTTGAGATAGAGGGCGAAGTTGGTATCAGTTAATTCCTCGGAGGTAACATGAGGTGGGTCCATAGTAAATCAAGGGAGTCGTGGTGTAACCCTCGACAGATAGGTAGAAATGGGAGCGTCTGCGGGTCCTTTGGGGCCGCCGGGTCCTTCGGGTCGGTTCCTCGGTTCCTCGGCTCCAATGCGCTATCAATATCCGGCCGACACTTTGGGAATACATCCATGACAGGCGTGGGAAACCCATGTGCTTGGACTCTGGAGCAAAGATAGCCTGGCCGAAGGTCAGCCTTCTCCATCAAACATCTGATGCTCACTAAAGTTGAAACATACACTTTGTTGGTGTACTTCGGCTGCAGATTACAGGCAGCCGTTGGAGAGGCAGGACAATGGCCTCCTGCAGCAATGGTCTCCCTGAGGGAGGAAGTGGTGAGTATGGATTTGCACACTTCCTGCAGGATTGTTAACAGCCAAACAATAGGCTGTAGTGAATCGGTTGATGGCATACAAATCAATCGCTCACAACGATCTGCCACACATCCCTCTGTTGGATCGGGTCATCTTGCTGATTATTGTGAGCGATCTAGAGGATGGCCAGCTCCGCCAGGAAATTTCAATGACACCTGGGAGCCAATTGCATATAATGCAACAAACATCGCTGAGGTGCGGCCGAGCATTGTCGGCCATGGATTTGCAGCACAAGTGGTGGTTAGAAGGCAGCAACGGCTTGCCTGCTGACTATCGTCGGCAGGAGTTCGGGGACTTCATCGGGCCGGCAGAGGCTTTCTTCGGGGTGAGTTACCAGAAGTATCTTGGGTTAGCACCATGGGTACTCAAAATCTGGAATAGGGACCGCTCGCCCTTGCTCAGAATGCTGATAATAGCTCTGGGCTTCAGGGCGACATCGACGAGATGCAACAGAGCTTGCATGGGCAATTCGTGGAGGCAGCCATGACTTTACGAGAAATGAATAGGAGCTTGGTGCTGACATGGAACAGGGCGAGAGGGTTGATAATGCTCACCCAATGGATTCGTGAGCAGGAGGGTAGAACCCATGCAGAAGAGTCTGGGGATAGGTAGAATATTCTACATATGCCAGCCGAAGGACTTGTACTCCAGCCGAAATTCGTATCACAGTGAGCAAATGCAGCCGGCCCTGATAAACACTCAACATTGAGTAAACCTAATATTACAGTACATTGTAGTCGAAATGCACGATGAGAATGAAACATAATCATGAGCATGTATCTAAGAAGCATAACAAAGTATTCTGCAAAGATTGTGAGCCGATGAAGAGGAGAAGTAACTAGCTGACTCACAATGGTTCCTCGGCCGCTTTCTCAAGCTGGTGGGCAGGGTCTGTGTAGGGGTGGACATACTACATGGCAGACCCTCAGCAAGGCACCGATGACAAGGCCGAGCCAATGAGCCTCCATTGCACAAGAGCTCGTCGGCTGCCTCACACTGTTCACATAGCTCTCTACTTTGAACCTCCATTCCCAATACAGCCTCAAGGCCCCTAGGCGGCAGCCATAGGTTCGATGGTCCAGCGAGAGGGAGATCAACAGGTGACCGAAGAATCGGCCGAGGGGTTGATGGGCTCATGGGAGCAGGGGGGGCCGGTGGGTTGGCAGCAGAGGCCAACCCTGAGACGCGTGACGCAACTATGTCCAGTGAGTCGCGGATGGCGTCCAAGACAGGTGGGGAAAATGGGGAGGCACTGGGAGACATAATGCCTGCAGTCAGCTAGAGGATGATCAGTCGAATGATAGACGATCTGAAGAACAGCTTTGTACCGCTGCCTGCAAAACCATGTGTGCCCAGGTGCGACGATGGGCGAGATCGTCGATCTCCCTGAGCTGTGGGCGAGCAAGATATTCGAGAGCATTTCGGCTGCTAGAGGGGTCCATGGCGACGTTAGATATAGATTCAGAGGATTGGAAGGCGATCTCAATCATCAGTCGGCCGTCAGGATTGGCCAATGGGGCTGGCTGGGCGAGGGTGAGTCTGGACCTCGGGAATCAATTAGGGTCTTTGATTGATTGATCAGAGCTTCTTAGTGATTCCGGAGTATGCCTAGTGGCTTGCTTTAGATCAGCCCATGCCTACTCAAGGACAAGGTTTGCATTACCCTGTTCCTACATATTTACAATCAATGCATCGGCCCATCCCTACCTAGTGACACTGATTGCATCGGCCCATTCCTGCCTAGTGACAATAGGTATATCGGCCCATTCCTACGCATTGAGGCTCAACCCATTGGCCCATTCCTACACATTGACACTGATTGCATCGGCCCATTCCTGCCTAGTGACAATAGGTATATCGGCCCACTCCTACGCATTGAGGCTCAACCCATTGGCCCATCCCTACACATCAACGCTGATTGCATCGGCCCATTCCTACCTAGTGACAATAAGTATATTGGCCCATTCCTACCAATGGACTAACTTTACATCGGCCCGCCCCTACCTAGTGACAATAGGTATATCGGCCCATTCCTACGCATTGAGGCTCATTGCATCGGCCCATTCCTACGCATTAAGGCTCAACCCATTGGCCCATTCCTACACATTGACCCTGATTGCATCGGCCCATTCCTACCTAGTGACAATAAGTATATTGGCCCATTCCTACCAATGGACTGACTTTACATCGGCCCGCCCCTACCTAGTGACAATAGGAATATCGGCCCATTCCTAAGCATTGAGGCTCATTGCATCGGCCCATTCCTACACATTGAGCCTCAATGCATCGGCCGATCCCTACACATTGACAGTGATTGCATCGGCCCATCCCTACACATTGACGCTGATTGCATCGGCCCATCCCTACCTAGTGACAATAGGTATATCGGCCCATTCCTACGCATTGAGGCTCAATGCATCGGCCCATCGCTACACATTGACACTGATTGCATCGGCCCATTCCTACACATTGAGCCTCAATGCATCGGCCCATTCCTACACATTGAGACTGATTGCATCGGCCCATGCCTACCTAGTGACAATAGGTATATCGGCCCATCCCTACGCATTGAGGCTCAATGCATCGGCCCATCCCTACACATTGACACTGATTGCATCGGCCCATTCCTACACATTGAGGCTCAACCCATCGGCCCATCCCTACACATTGACACTCAATCTATCGGCCATGCCTGCTGTAGGAGACATGATTCAGTGGCCAATGCCCACCCCTAAACATTTCCTGCATCGGCCGCTCCCTACACATGGAGGGTTTACACATCGGCCTATCCCTATTCTCTATGGGCCGAACCCTGATGCAGGCAGGACTGGGTAATTAGCACCAGTCGGCCAGGTCCTACCTCAGGGAACCTTTGTGTTGGCCATTCCCACTGCCAGGGCACAATGGTACATTGGCTGATCCCTACTCTACGTGTACATTCTATTACTAGCCGATCCCTAACCTAGGTGACCATACACCAGCGGCCAATCGTTAGCCGGCCAGTAGAGCACGGCCTAATTGGTGATCGGCTGGCCTTGCTGTACGGCCTAACGAGCTGAATGGGCTCTCGATATGAGTCATGGACAGTAGGGAAGATGCACAGCCACACACAGCCACGTTACGTAAGCGAAAGGCTAGACCTAGCTGATGTCAGCAGGTCACGTGATGTGATCTTGATAAGATAAGATAACAGAAAAGGGAGAGAAAGCGACTAAGTCCAAAAATGAAAGAGAAACATAGTAAGCGTAGTGAAGTCTAGGAAAGACTAGGATAAGGAACTGAGCGTTCATAACACTACCTCCTCTCTATGGATCGTATTCCAGATGATCAAGACCTTGCAAAGATATCAACCTGTGAAGAAGCACGAACATTGTGCAATGAACGGCGATGATGATGATGATATCGAGAATCATGATGATGGGGATGGGTGGTAGGATTCTCAGAATCCGGAATTGGAATAGTTGAAATGCGAGACAGCATGTGATGATGACAACGTATCTGCGAGTGCGAGCATTGTGATAGTTGCGAGCGACGACATTGCGAAAGACAGCGGCGAAGGCGTGTGAGTTCATTGTGATGATTGTTTCAATGATGGATGTGAATGGAGAGCAAGAGCGTAAAACATCACTCTTTATACCTTTTCGGTTCTCGGCACGGTTTCCAATCAATCGATATGTTCATCGTCAGTCTGACTCGTTCGACTGTCATGCAGTTGCAATTCTGACTCGAATAGAATTCTGAGTCATGTTGTGTAAGCGCAGGGTGGACGGATGTGTAGCGTGGGAAATTCTAATTGCATCCAGTGCAATGTCAAGAATAGACCTTGGTTTTCACGTGCGAGTAGATTTCGCATAGCTTGTGTTCGTCATGGGATATGGAAGCTTCAAGCGTAGAGCGTTCCGACCAATCAGATTTGCGATTGTGTAAGGTTCTAACCTTGTAAGAAAGGTTTCCTTGGATTGTATCAACACGTTTCTCGAGTGTGTCAATGAGAATTGCAGCAGCGAGTGCTAAAGCGAGTGGTGATGAGTGTGAAGATTGTGAAATCCTCAGAAATGCGCGCTCTCGGTAGAGATTTGGGTTTTTCAAGCGACTGCAGCTTGGAATTTGGGAGAGAGAAAGAGATTTTGAGCGAAGAAAATGATTATGGTTAGCACCATTATTGTTCGTACCCTTGGTACTCTCTTGTACTCTTCACACTAGCGTGTTCATAGTGTGTCACTTGTCGTAACACCTGTCGTAACACTTGTGTCATTGCCATAACACTTTGTGTTCCTTGTGTCACTTCACGTTCCATTGGTGTTCATTGGTAACACATCTTCGTGTGCATTCCCGCAACACTTCATCGTGTCACTACCATTCCACTACCTCCTCTCTTTGGTTTGGATTCCAGACAAACCCTACGGAGACCCTATGGTGGGTCCACAGAGGAACTCTATGGTTCTTTGGCCCGATCGGCCTTCTCGATACTCGATGGAAGTAGGAGTTTCATGTGATCTTGACAATCCCCCCAGTAAAAAAATTTCACAGTTTCTGTAGGTTTCTTCACAGATAACCGAAACGACGAGTGGTTTTGGGATTGTTCGAGCGATGAGCGACAACAGCTCAATGGAATTTGATTCCATACTTCGAGTGCTTGAGACAGCAGTGAGGATTGATAACGATGAGTGAAAGCAGCTCAATGGGTTTGGATCCTAGACAATGCTATTCAAGTAGCAATGAGCGGAAACAGCTCTGTCGATTTGGATTCCAGACTACTCGGATTTCATGCACTTGGCAGCGGTGTGCGCAAAGGTAACGAGCGAAAATGGCTCGACGAATTTGGATTCCAGACAGCGGGCGGCAAGAGTTTTGGATTCCAGACACATTCAGGGATAGCACCCTAGTAGAATAGACACTAGTGACAGCGTTCTTGACGCGATGTGTTGGTGACAACGATGATAAAGTCGTAAAGCTGTCTTTCAAGCTTGCTGACGACGATAGGGACAAGGGAGATATGCGGTGACAGCATACGAGCGAGTTTCAAGCTTTCAGTGATGTCCGTGAGGGACGATATCTCGACTGGTAAACACAGTGTTCCGTTCCACTCGATGGAAGGGGTAAAAACGCGACGCGGAGTACGATGATGTTCGACATCATGAGGTGTTCGACAGTTGTTAACTCAACGAAAGCAGTTGAAGTGTCGTGAACGCGGTAAACAGAAAATCAAGTATCCAGTTCCACTCGATGGAAGGACAAAGAACGCGGCACGCTCATAGGCGGCGGGATTGCTCGACAAGTAGATACCTACTGTCAGCGATGACAAGGCGCGAAGACAGCGCAGGTACCCACTTGCGATCGACAGTTGAGTGGCGTACTGGTGACGAGACGACTAGACGATAACGATAAAGTCGTAAAGCTATCTTTCAAGCTTGTAGATGTCGAGGGAGACGAAGTCGAGCGGCGGCGGCTCTTGCACGTGAGTTGCGATAACTCAGGGTATTGATCTTCTAAGTACTGCTAGAGTACTGCGCGTTGATTGTCCAAACCGGTATAGAAGACCAAGTGAGGTTCAACAGATCGTGAAGCTATCTTTCAGGCTTCGCGGATGACGGCGACGGAATGCGCAACAGAGGTAGACACTCTAGTTGCCAGGGAATAGTTGCAGAGCAACGGCGACGATGTACACGGTAGAGGTAGACACTCTAGCAGAGTCGCGAGACAGCGACGACGATGTACGCGGATAGAGATGTGGGGTGACGACGACGACGAATGGGTAACAGAAACTGGGCATTAAATGCTGACCCATGAGAAGTGAAAAGCCAGAAGGCGAATTCGTGACGTCAACAGGTGATCACGCGAACCTGGATCATGTGTACACGCAAAGGCTATTGGTAATACCCAAGCGATCTCCAATGATCAAAGAGCCCCTTGTGCACTATGGGGAACAGCAACATTATCCCGTTTAGAACGGTGGACAGCCGTATATGCAGCAGTGGGAACAGAGTTGCTTTCTCCGAGCGTGTCACGTACGCCAACGGTCAAACGACCAACTCTTTAGCCCTAGAGTCCGGGCAGTGTGATCAAGTTTATCCAAGTGTCATGACGCAGTCATCAACACTCGGTAGTGACTCTTTAGCTCACGACCAAAGCTAGGTAGGTCTGAGTATGTGGCGACGATGACGACGTGTTGCGGACGCAGCAACAGTGATGACGATATGAGCTGGCTAGCAGCCTCGACAGTGACAAGGATGGTGAGCGCGACGACAGCGCAATAGATGACAGAGGTAAGCACTCTGCTAAGGTTGTAACACGGTGATGACGTACTGTTGCGATAGCAGCAACGATGAGCTCGATCTCGATGAGCATGTACGCGGACGATGGCGATGAGCTGACTGGCAGGCTCGACGATGTTGACAATGATGAGCTGACTTGCAAGCTCGACGACGACGACGACGATGACGTCGGATTTGCTGACCGAGTTATCTTCAGCGATGAGGACGATGGTGAGCTGACTGGCAGACTCAACGCAGACGACGATATGTTTTGCTGACCTAGTTATCTTCAGCGACGACGAAGCACGTTTCTCGATTGTGCTGGTACCCACTTGCGACGACGATGAAGTGGCATACGATGATGAGCTGACTAGCAGCAACGACGATGAGGCGCAAACAAGCAGCGCAGGTACCCACTTGCGACGACGGTGCAGATGGCGTACAACGAGTGCGGCAGTGACGAGACACTGAGGCAAGGTGAATGTTTAATAGTCTTGTTCTAATGAAACGACTCAACTCAATCAAGAGCTAGCGCTATCATCAGACAACATGCCCTAGTGGAACCACATCAACTCAGTAACTAGAGCTGAGGATCAGACTAGGCAAGCAGGAGCGCTTGGCCCATGAAGTTCAAGAAGAGGAAACTCCAGGAGAACAAGACTGGAGAGCCAGTGCTTGTCAACCCGGGTTTATATACTATTGACAGTGTTTGTACATGTTGTGGTTAAACCTTAACTATATGACTAGTAAACCTTAACTATATAACTAGGTATGACTAGATATGAGTCATGGCGAGTAACAGCCAATAGCGTATATGACTAGTAAGCGAGATGAGTCAGCGTGAGTCAGTATGAGTCACGGTGAGTCATAATGAGTCAATAAGAGTCTGAGTCATGGTGACTCGGTATGAGTCATGGACAGTGGGGAAGATGCACAGCCACGCACAGCCACGTTACGTAAGCGAAAGGCTAGACCTAGCTGATGTCAGCAGGTCACGTGATGTGATCTTGATAAGATAAGATAACAGAAAAGGGAGAGAAAGCGACTAAGTCCAAAAGTGAAAGAGAAACGTAGTAAGTGTAGGAAAGACTAGGATAAGGAACTGAGCGTTCGTAACAAATTCCCACTTCCAGTCTGTGTATAGTCAACAACCGCAATACGGTGGAGGTGGTAGCCAACACGTGGGCATGCGTCCCACTTCCATTGATCCTCGTCATGTCACCAACTTTCTTGACACCATCCCCTATGGCCATGACAGCATGTACTCGCAGGACGAAGGCTACCACATTCATCAGGATCCGTACACTCGTGACCTTTCCCGCAGAGGTCCGGCTGACTTGGGGTGGCATCAGAACTCACACGAGGCGTACGGTGGTCAGTTTACTGACACTTATTCACAACATTCTGGCATGTCGTTTGATCTTCAAAATTCCCTTCCGAGACTTCCGGCGCCACCGCGGCCAGATGCGGATGATATCGATGATTCTTGATTTTGTATCTTAGTCGTCATCTTGGAAACAATCTTCTTACATGTTTGAATGCACATCTTGATCGAATCAGAGCCGTGCGTGATGATCCATCTGAACAACGATCGAGGAAGACACCCCTTATTAGGTCAATAACTTCGAAGCCCTCCCCTGTATATAAGTTCCTCATGGGTGCCGCATTTCGCCCCCCTCGTATTTGCCTCCTCGTCTCTGATGACCACCCCCCCGACATCCAGTCTTCCCGTTGACGATGAGCCGTCTGACTTGTGTGAGTGAACTTGCGAATATATCTCCTCACGCTAACTGGTTGACCAGTACTCCTTGTTCACCTGTTTCACTCGATGCAAGAATCGGCGGTAATATGTGCGCAAATTATCCAGACCATTGAAACGCCCTCGACGACCATGCCATCTATTGTCCTCAAAGAAGATGCTGACATATGTGGGTGATTTTTGTTTGTGGTAGGACAGATTCCCTCAAACTGATTGTTTGCCTAGTAAGAACATTGGACATCATTCGGACCATGCTCACGGCTCTCGATAAATGCAAGAATTTGGTCGACTTCACCTTCGCTCGCTCATTGGCTCTCCCCCCTCCATCTACCAACGGGCCACTACCTAACGGACTCGGACCTCTACCATCACCCCCAACCTCTCCGTTGAATACTCCCGCTCTGCCGTTCAGCAAGAACGGTCCTATTCACGAGCTCGACTACGAGGACGATCGCATGCGCCACTTGTATAAGGACTTCATGTACGAGGTTCCCAACGACGAAGATAAAGGTCGAATTTACCTCGTGACAAAGGGGCGTCGTGTTGGCATCTTTTGCGGCTGGTAAGCCTGTGTATCCTTTAATGCTAGTAGTTATTATTTACAGATGGGATTAGGGAAAAAACTGCGCCAAATGTGCTAGGTGTCAAATCTGCTTGTTACTCGAAGGTGCCATCAACAGATGCCGCCATCGAGATGCTGAAGTCTGCAGTGGACCGTGCCGAAGCGGAGTGGCTCGAATGCTACTCCTCTCCTACTTGGGAAGGTAAATCTGGGCCCCTTCAGGAGTTCAGAGCACGCCTCGCCTGCCCAGACGATCGCTACCAGCACATGTATAATGGTTTTATCTTCGATGCGCCCCTGGAGGATGAGACCGGCCGAGTCTACCTTGTGACGAAGGGTCGCCGTGTCGGCATTTTTCGTACATGGTAAGTCGCTACATCCCCACACTGATCTACTACTAACTTGAAACTCGTTAATCCAGGGCGAAAGTTGCTCCACATGTCGTTGGCATCCACTGTGCCTGCTACTCACGGATCCCGTCCGTGGACCTAGCCATGACATTGATGATGCATGCAGTGGATCGGGGAGAGGCGGAGTGGGTCCCTTCGCTGTAAACTACATTGGATATGTCATCTAGCCCGATCTATACTCAAAATTTATTTCTTGTTCGAGTTGTGCACCGGCAACTGTGAGACTTGAAGACGATGTCGGCAACGGTTCTTCTTGATCGCGCTTCATCATGATGGTCCTGCTCCTTCTGAAACGACTCAACTCAATCAAGAGCTAGCGCTATCATCAGACAACATGCCCTAGCGAAACCACATCAACTCAGTAACTAGAGCTGAGGATCAGACTAGGCAAGCAGGAGCGCTTGGCCCATGAAGTTCAAGAAGAGGAAACTCCAGGAGAACAAGACTGGGGAGCCAGTGCTTGTCAACCCGGGTTTATATACTATTGACAGTGTTTGTACATGTTGTGGCTAAACCTTAACTATATGACTAGTAAACCTTAACTATATAACTAGGTATGACTAGATATGAGTCATGGCGAGTAACAGCCAATAGCGTATATGACTAGGAAGCGAGATGAGTCAGCGTGAGTCAGTATGAGTCACGGTGAGTCATAATGAGTCAATAAGAGTCTGAGTCATGGTGACTCGGTATGAGTCATGGACAGTGGGGAAGATGCACAGCCACGCACAGCCACGTTACGTAAGCGAAAGGCTAGACCTAGCTGATGTCAGCAGGTCACGTGATGTGATCTTGATAAGATAAGATAACAGAAAAGGGAGAGAAAGCGACTAAGTCCAAAAGTGAAAGAGAAACGTAGTAAGCGTAGTGAAGTGTAGGAAAGACTAGGATAAGGAACTGAGCGTTCGTAACACTACCTCCTCTCTATGGATCGTATTCCAGACGATCAAGACCTTGCAAGGATATCAACCTGTGAAGCAGCACGAACATTATGCAATGAACGGTGATGATGATGATGACATCGAGAATCATGATGATGGGGATGGGTGGTAGGATTCTCAGAATCCGGAATTGGAATAGTTGAAATGCAAAACAGCATGTGATGATGACAACGTATCTGCGAGTGCGAGCATTGCGATAGTTGCGAGCGACGACATTGCGAACGACAGCAGCGAAGGCGTGTGAGTTCATTGTGATGATTGTTTCAATGATGGATGTCAATGGAGAGCAAGAGCGTAAAACATCACTCTTTATACCTTTTCGGTTCTCGGCACGGTTTCCAATCAATCGATGTTTTCATCGTCAGTCTGACTCGATCGACTGTCATGCAGTTGTAATTGTGACTCGAATAGAATTCTGAGTCATGCTGTGTAAGCGCAGGGTGGACGGATGTGTGACGTGGGAAGTTCTAATTGCATCCAGTGCAATGTCAAGAATAGACCTTGGTTATCACGTGCGAGTAGATTTCGCATAGCTTTCAATGCGCAAGGCATTTCAGGTTTTGACCTTGTAAGCATGAATCAACGATGTAATTCACCTTGTGTTCGTCATGGGATATGGAAGCTTCAAGCGTATAGCGTTCCGACCAATCAGATTTTGCGATTGCGTAAGGTTCTAACCTTGTAAGAAAGGTTTCCTTGGATTGTATCAACACGTTTCTCGAGTGTGTCAATGAGAATTGCAGCATCGAGTGCTAAAGCGAGTGGTGATGAGCGTGAAGATTGTGAAATCCTCAGAAATGCGCGTTCTCGGTAGAGATTTGGGTTCTTCAAGCGACTGCAGCTTGGAATTTGGGCGAAAGAAAGAGATTTTGAGCGAAGAAAATGATTATGGTTAGCACCATTATTGTTCGTACCCTTGGTACTCTCTTGTACTCTTCACACTAGCGTGTTCATAGTGTGTCACTTGTCGTAACACCTGTCGTAACACTTGTGTCATTGCCATAACACTTTGTGCTTGTGTCACTTCACGTTCCATTGGTGTTCATTGGTAACACATCTTCGTGTGCATTCCCGCAACACTTCATCGTGTCACTACCATTCCACTACCTCCTCTCTTTGGTTTGGATTCCAGACAAACCCTACGGAGAGCCAAACCCTACGGTGAACCCACAGAGGAACTCTATGGTTCTTTGGCCCGGTCGGCCTTCTCGATACTTGATGGAAGTAGGAGTTTCATGTGATCTTGACAATCCCCCCGGTAAAAAAATTTCACGGTTTCTGTAGTCTTCTTCACAGAGAACCGAAACGGCGAGTGGTTTGGGATTTGTTCGAGCGATGAGCGACAACAGCTCAATGGAATTCGATTCCATACTTCGAGTGCTTGAGACAGCAGTGAGGGTTGATAGCGATGAGCGAAAGCAGCTCAATGGGTTTGGATCCTAGACAATGCTATTCAAGTAGCAATGAGCGGAAACAGCTCTGTCGATTTGGATTCCAGACTACTCGGATTTCATGCACGTGGCAGCGGTGTGCGCAAGCGTAACGAGCGAAAACAGCTCGACGAATTTTGGATTCCAGACAGCGGGTGGCAAGAGTTTTGGATTCCAGACACGTTCAGGGATAACACCCTAGTAGAATAGACACTAGTGACAGCGTTCTTGACGCGATGTGTCGGTGACAACGATGATAAAGTCGTAAAGCTGTCTTTCAAGCTTGCTGACGACGATAGGGACAAGGGGATATGCGGTAACAGCATACGAGCGAGTTTCAAGCTTTCAGTGATGTCCATGTGGGACGATGTCTCAACTGGTAAACACAGTGTTCTGTTCCACTCGATGGAAAGGGGTGAAAATGCGACGCGGAGTACGATGATGTTCGACATCATGTTCGACAGTTGTTAACTCAACGAAAGCAGTTGAAGTGTCGTGAACGCGGTAAACAGAAAATCAAGTATCCAGTTCCACTCGATGGAAGGACAGAGGACGCGGCACGCTGATAAGCGGCGGGATTGCTCGACAAGTAGATACCTACTGTCAGCGATGACAAGGCGCGAAGACAGCACAGGTACCCACTTGCGATCGACAGTTGAGTGGCGTACTGGTGACGAGACGACTAGACGATAACGATAAAGTCGTAAAGCTATCTTTCAAGCTTGTAGATGTCGAGGGAGACGAAGTCGAGCGGCGGCGGCTCTTGCACGTGAGTTGCGATAACTCAGAGTATTGATCTTCTAAGTACTGCTAGAGTACTGCGCGTTGATTGTCCAAACCGGTATAGAAGACCAAGTGAGGTTCAACAGATCGTGAAGCTATCTTTCAGGCTTCGCGGATGACGGCGACGGAATGCGCAACAGAGGTAGACACTCTAGTTGCAGGGGAGTAGTTGCAGAGCAACGGCGATGATGTACACGGTAGAGGTAGACACTCTAGTAGAGTCGCGAGACAGCGACGACGATGTACGCGGATAGGGATGTGGGGTGACGACGACGACGAATGGGTAACAGAAACTGGGCACTAAATGCTGACCCATGAGAAATGAAAAGCCAGAAGGCGAATTCGTGACGTCAACAGGTGATCACGCGAACCTGGATCATGTGTACACGCAAAGGCTATTGGTAATACCCAAGCGATCTCCAATGATCAAAGAGCCCCTTGTGCACTATGGGGAACAGCAACATTATCCTGTTTAGAACGGTGGACAGCCGTATGTGCAGCAGTGGGAACAGAGTTGCTTTCTCCGAGCGTGTCACGTACGCCAACGGTCAAACGACCAACTCTTTAGCCCTAGAGTCCGGGCAGTGTGATCAAGTTTATCCAAGTGTCATGACGCAGTCATCAACACTAGGTAGTGACTCTTTAGCTCACGACCAAAGCTAGGTAGGTCTGAGTATGTGGCGACGATGACGATGTGTTGCGGACGCAGCAACAGTGATGTCGATATGAGCTGGCTAGCAGCCTCGACGGTGACAAGGATGGTGAGCGCGACGACAGCGCAATAGATGACAGAGGTAAGCACTCTGCTAAGGTTGTAACACGGTGATGACGTACTGTTGCGATAGCAGCAACGATGAGCTCGATCTCGATGAGCATGTACGCGGACGATGGCGACGAGCTGACTGGCAGGCTCGACGATGTTGACAATGATGAGCTGACTTGCAAGCTCGACGATGACGACGACAATGACGTCGGATTTGCTGACCGAGTTATCTTCAGCGATGAGGACGATGGTGAGCTGGCTGGCAGACTCAACGCGGACGACGATATGATTTGCTGACCTAGTTATC
>JBBPTG010000294.1:0-28053 GCA_038093975.1 Chalciporus piperatus | reverse complement strand
ACGGTGATCCGATTACAGACGGGCGTAAAGCATTCCTGGTATCCACCGAGAAGGAAAAGCCTTCCATCACCGGTACACCATCTACATTTCGCACACGACAGCGTGACAACCAGCGACTCAAATCTATACCCTGCGGTCGCCCTCGCGAATACGAGGACGGTATCCCTGTAACCCTGTTGCATCCTGTTTTTGGCCAGTTTGTCCACGACTGCCAGACCATTGAAGTAACAGCTGAGGACAACAACTTTGTCCAGGGTCTCGCGGTAGCCATGTCGGCATTGTACGACGGCGAACCCCAGCGGGTCACAGCTGTCAACAACCAATTTCAACGCTACAACATTCACTTCATCATCTCCGAAACGAAAACTGGATACGTGACCGATGCGGACATTGGCGTCAATGGCCATCGTTACGTGATCGCAGAATTCAAAAACGAAACGGGGAACACGTCAGCTGAGCCATATTTCCAAGCCATAGGGTACTACTTGGAGTCGACGAGAGCAACAGCTCTCAAATTCCCTAGGTCTCCCCTGCCGTGCCTCCTTCTCGCCATTTTCGGTTTGTCTCGCGCCCTTTACCCTTTGATGGCAAGCTGATTGTTACATTCTGCAGGGCCACACATCGTGTTCGCTGGTGCCGCATGGAATCTGCGTCCGACGGTACAAATCCTATTGACACCTATTGCGTTTCACTTTCATTCCACCGACACGTACAATCAACTTACTGTCGCCCGTCATATGGCTGCTTTTCGCAAGGCGACCATGACACTGAAGGAGTATTATGAAACCCTGCGAGAAACCCCCCTTCTCACTTCTCACCCGGTTCCCTCTCATATGTTCCCGTACCCAACGAGTTACAAATCGCGTTGTCACCACGATACCGAAAAACACTTCCAGTACGCGACACAGTTGTACTCGAACAAGCCCATCTTCTGGGGAATTGAAGACGAAAGCGATCGTATCTGTATCAAATTCGTTCGAGCTTATTCATCCGAAGCCCATCAATACCTCGCCTCACTGGAATGTGCCCCGGTCTTACGAGGGTTCGAAACGATTCCCGGTGGTTGGTTCATGGTAGTCATGGACATGCTTCCCGACGACTTTGAAACACTGTACGGCCGCAAGAAACCGCTCCCCTCTTCTGTCTTCGACGACATCGCCGCAAAACTGAAGATGTTTCATGATGCTGGGTTCATCCATGGCGATATTCGGGATACGAATATTATGGTGTCCAAGTCGGACGAGACGCGGTTCATGATCATCGACTTTGATTGGGCGGGAAGGATTCAAGCAGCACGATATCCAGCCGGCGTCAGTCACCAGATCACAAGGCCAGCAGAAGCACGAGACGGGAAAGAGATCCTGCCGACGCACGACATTTTTATGCTGGATGACATTAGGTCGACGGCGGATAGGGGTGACTCAAGGTGACTTGTATCCCGGCAACACTCAGGCCATTCGTTTCAGCCAATTTGAACCAACATACCATTCGTTCGAAAGTGTACTTAAACTTAAAGAGAGTTACGACATACCTGTAGCGAATGTGACAAACATTGATTGGTAGACACTATTTGTCGACATCATGCCATTCAATGCAAAGGGCTACAAACCAATACTATGAGGTATTGCAGTGATTAGGAAGGGTGATCTCTTCATTTTATATCCCCACGTGTGATCCTACAACCACATTGACCCAACGAGAGAGCCGACGACAGCAATCAACATGGTTCCCATGGTGGTAATGGAGATTTTCAGGCCTGCCGCACCGTTGCCGGCAGACACCGCAGCAACTAGTGGGGGACACTGGGGAGCCACCAGTTGCTGACCGTAGTTTGCCGCAACCCATAAAAGGACCCCGTTCGTCCAACCAAAACCGAGTTGCACAGTGTATTCTCCACCGAAACCCGACGAGTCGACGTTGAGGTTAGAGAATTTCTCGTACATCTTGAGTCGGGAAGTTAAGAAAGGGTATGAGAAGCGAAGAAGAGATGACATACGTTCCCGGTATTGCCGATACTGCCAGTGAGGTTAAGTTGCGCAGCAGGCAGTTGAGGCAGCATGTTTGGAATAGAACCACCGGTAGCATGCCTAGTGACGTGCATGAAAAACATGCAGACTGAGCGAAGTCAGAGCGGACTCACCAACTGCAGAGAACGCTCGTGAGATATCGGTTCGCCATCTCACGGCCGAGTGTAGCAGCCCAGCCTTCACCCGCTGTCGCATTTCCACCGTTAACGACAGTCCCATTCATCCGATTGAGGTCGGATGCCGTCCCTGTTGCAGTGGCATTTTGGTTCGCCTGAGCACCTCGGAACGGTTGGCCAGGGAGCTGCGCCTCCGTGAAGTTCAGCTGACCGGGAGGGATGAGGTCGAATGTCGACTGTCCAGATCCAGGTGTGGGGAGAGCATTTGTTGTAAGGTTGGAAGGTAAGGCTTCAAGGGCTGACATGACGATGTACTGATGCGGGGGCCAGGAGTTGGGAGCATCCCTAAATGGATATCAGCGACAGGTTCAAGAGTATCGGGATGACTACTTGCCAATTTAGACCCGTCCAGTCCACGAAAGTGGCAGGAACTGTACCGTTGTACTTGTTCATCACCATGTTCACAGCTGAGAAGTAGCCGAACGCGTTTGATTGAGAAGCGAGGACTTCGTCCGGGATGATGCCGTTCCACACAGGGTAGTATGTGGCGGCAGTGAATATCGAGTTGCGCGAGTTGGACGTGAGGTTGAAGTCATAGAACGCGAGCTTGGTTGGGTCCCACATGAGATCCAGGATTCCAGCACGAATGCCGGTGGCAATTTGGAGGTGGTTGGCAGCTGTCGTAGCATTCGAGCTTCCATAGAGGTCAGCCAGTAGCGTGCGGGCCTTGTCTGAGACATATTCTGTCAGTTTACTGGGCTTAGACGGCAAGTGAGACACGGTACTTACACAAGATACTGTTTAAGCAGACCGGGATACTGTTCTTGACATTCAAGGTGCGAAGACCAGGGTTTCCGAGTTGGGGGACCATCTGGAAACGAGAGCTGTAGTCCCAGCCTGTCTCGGCGCCGGACGCGAGCTCGCTGTACAGATCAAGAGCTTGAGCGTCTGTCAGAGGGGTCGAGAGAGTTGGATCATTGATGGTAAGATAATCTTCGATGTACGACTCAGGTCGAGGCGCGGTGTTGTTGACTGCATAACGAGCCATCATATACGTCTGGCCTGTGTAAGGGCTCGTCACCTGCATCGTCCGGTTGTTACTCCACCAAGCGAGCTCCGCCTCTGCCGCAGGGAGTCCGCGTTGGAGGATTGAAGTGTCACCTGTTACATTGACATAGTCTGAGAGCATCTAACAAAATGCGGTATTAAAAAACGAATCCAAACGACAATCAGAGTTCTTACATGAATAAAAAGCGGAGGCTGAGAACGGTTCAAATCTGTGATCACAAGGTGAATCAGGGTCAGTACACGAGCTATATGTACTTACAATAAGTACGACCCCCGTTGGGGACGAACCCGAAGTCTGCGATCTCGTCCATAAAGTTCTGCAGTGTTCCGTTAACGGCTTCGTAAAGTCCCGATTTCAATAAGCCTTGGACGATCCAGTAGCTATCCCAGTAATCTATGACATAGAATCACGTCAGGTGTGCTCCAACGACAAAGGGGAAATCACCAACATTGTTCTCGGTAGCGACCGCCCGGGATCACAAAAGTGTGATTCAATGGGATAAAGGTGCTCTCACAAGAACCTCCAGGGAATATATCACAAAGAGTCGACTGATTTACTGTTCGGGCGAGCTGGGTCCAGTATCCGTTCACAATCTGGGCGAAGGCGCTAACCATGGGATCCGTGATATTGTTCAGGAACGGGGGATTGGCATTAAAGCCAGGCAAAGGAGCACCCTGAAGTTCGAGACCTTCTCCAAGGAAATCCGTCTCCATGAATTTCACGATATCACCCTCCGTAAGGGTGGACAGATTGAAGGCCGCAAAGTCTGCGAGGACTTGCTGAGACGATTTGCTCGTGGGTTTGTCGACGAGCGTCTTTGCATCAACGTATGGTTTTGCGACATTGATGGTTTGAAGTAACTACGTCGATACGAATTAGCGTGTTCTCCACCGTTGATTGCTAAACGAGTGACTTACGGCGCCGGCACAGTAAATTTGACCGATACACCATGGCTGCATAGGAGGCACAGCGGCCTGCGAGGGTACCAGTGCATTCAAAGAGGCCGTAGGGCTAGGTGTCGAGGTCGAGATAATCACAGTCGGTATTCCTATTGTTGCAGGCGCAGATTGAGCCTGGGGCACAGCGAGTGCATGATTGGCCAGCCCGACAAGGGCGACCGACTTTAGAATCGTAAACATAAAGCCAGAGGACTCGAGAGCGTAGAAAAGCGACGTGAAACTTGTGCAGGCTCTCCGACAGAAGAGGCCACACGAACGCTAGCGCCCATCCATCGCGGAATTTATCATGGGACGGCGTGTTGACAATCAGCGGTTCCCAGGAACTGCGTGGGGTGAGAATTGGGGTCTGCTGACCGTTTAGTCGAGTTTGATGGTTGGTCCAACGCGAAACCGGAGCATGAGAGAGCCCGGCACGCTTGCTGTATCACGCTCGACCACATTTGATGAGACACTCGCAAGTTGCGGCGTTGACGATCATGCACACGACCCGAAATATTCATCTATATTTGTCATCGATATTTGTGGAACGGACTACACCTCCCCTTGGGAAACACTTGCAACAAATGCTGATACCTTGTATTGAGGAATCCCCCCGTTGTACCCTCACCATTCCATATCACGACGTCACGGTTCCTGGTAGAGGAATTAGCGTACCCCTTTACAGGTGCCGTCCGGAGAAAAGCACGCGGAAGTCAACTTTGCATGGTCGTTTGTCGCAGTTTTGTCAGGTTGTCCCTCCAAATCACTCAACCGCGAAACCAGATCAAGGCACGAGCGAAAACCCACCGAAATGCACCGCAGGAGGCAGGATGAAGCACCCACAGGAGTACCACAGGGCCCGCTGAAAGCTAGGTCGGTGTATTTCGTATACGTCACGCGGGGGCTCTTGGACAAAGCCCAGATCACCAACACAGCATAAGCATACATATCGGTGATTGATCGTCGCCGGTTTTTTCTATTCACCCACAAGAGGCAAGGGTAAGCGGCTCGCTGGCGATGGGGTTGTAGTACCAAATCAGATTCGACATGTACCGCAGACACCAGATCGTTCTCCAACCAACCCGAAGATATCAGAAGGCGCGTCAAGAACTGCAGCTTTGAATGACGGTCAGATCAACATGAGGTCAATATGCTCAAGAGCACGAAAGATATAACGACTCAGCGATATTCTCAAGATCCTTGGGTGGTTTTCACCACCGAGCACGTGACAGGTACACGAACTTGCATGCATGAAAATATCATTTGCGAAGGAGATGCAAGGGTGTACTTACGAATGGTATGCCCTAAGCTCACAGCAAAGCAGGTACCCCACCCCGAACTCAAGATCACGTACACCTCAGCCACGTATAATGTAAATGCTACAACGCACCTGCCCCCTTTGATGCGAGCAAAACAGGTATCGGTGCATGGAGTCCCATACGTCCCAGTTTCCAAACTAAATCAGGTTCCTAATCGACCATCATGCGCTCCGTGAGTAGGCCCTCGCCATACGCCATGCTCTCGAAGATGACTTGTCTCCACACGTGGGTGGCGAACTCTTGAGCCTCTTCTTCCAAAACCTTCGGAAGGAACATGAAATTAATCGCTACCAGGCAAGACTCCTGCATGCTTACCGGCTCAAGGCCCTCTACCAGTTTCTGGGGATTCTTGTGGTCCTTGAGATGTTCCAGCACGAACATTATGAGGTCGTCATCTTCCAGTTCCCCAAGATACCTGACCATCAGTCGTTTAACCAAAGGCTCGAATTTCCGGTCGACCATGCTCTGGAGAACGGTGTTAACAAGCGATCACGAAGAATGAATATATACATACATCGTTCAGACCATCCCATCGAACTTTTGCCTTGAACAACGTTTCCATATCATGTGGTACGGACTCCTTGATCGTCTGCAGGCGCTCCTTGGCCTTGTCACCCTCGGCGGCGCTGAAGTCGAGTTTGACCAGAGGAACTTTACGTTTCTTGATGTCTTCCTCCTCTTCCTCTTCTTGTCCGAATACAGCGGCTTTGGAATCTTTGGGGGCAGCCTCGGCTTTCACCGGCGCTGGAGCGATGGACATATTGAGCTTGACTGGTGCACCGTCATCAAGCAGCATTCCGGCTTTGCGTTGTTCCTCTGCGAGAGCTTGCATGTCTTCCATCTGGCGAGCAAGGAACCTCTCTGATTCGATACGAAGGTTTTCAGCTTCTCGTTCTTCGTAAGCACGAGACTCGGCATCTGCGGCTTCCTCTGCGGCTACTCGACGGGCACGAGATTGCAGCCAGCGTGCCCTGACAACCAGTCAACGATTTCTACCTGCGAATGTAACGAATCAACATACCTGTCAACATAGAACAACTCGTCGCTCTCGTCGTCATCCCAAACATCGAGGCGCGCTTGCATTTCCACACGATCCCGTTCCTCTGCTTCCTTGATGGCGTTTTGGCGGGCAATCGACCGCTCTAGTGTTGCTATCCGAGCGCGTTCTCGAGGCTCGTACCGACGTTCTCTCTGTGTCGTTTCACAGCCCCAATTAGCGCCTTGATATTACAGGATAGAAATCATGTACTCACGTCTTTGAATGACACCTCCTCGTCCCGCCTTCTGGCATCCTTTCGGTCTCGCTCCAATTCCTCGTCAGTTTTCGGCCCCTTGCTCCGCTCATCCAAAGCTCCTGTCGCCGCGCCGGCGTCCTCGGCCTTCACGAATCCGACAGGTTTGCTGTAGCTTTGTGGCCCCTTCCCCTGGCCCTGCTGACCCTTGGCAGGCGTCGACTGCTGCGGCTTACCCCAATCCCTCTGCTTTGGTCCGCTGGGTGTCGCAGACAGAAGGTTCGGTATACTCTCCCGAACCTCTCGTACTTTCTCTCGTTCACGTTTCGCAGCGCGTTCACGGAATTGAGCGATTTCAGAGATGACGAGACCCCGTTGCGTTTCGGGAAGATCAGCTTCTTGCAGATCGTGGAGGTGAGGAGGGATAACGTATTTCTCTTTATCGAGAAGCCCATTGTTGGCCGCGTCTTGTGAGGTTTTGTTGATTTCTTGGACAAGTTCGTCGATCTTGGCTTTTGTCTGGTGCACCATCGCCTCGTCCGTCTGTTTTCGTGGGCATGGTCAGATGACTACCAGTGAGATAAGCGGCGAAAATTTACATCTGTCTTCATCTTTTGCGCAGAGTAGGCATCGAGGAAGAGTTTCGTCTTTTCATCGGCTTTGATCTGGACAAATGCGTACGACGTAGGATTGAAGCGGATAGAACAACAGCGATGGGACGCACCAGGAGCTTTTTATTAGCGCACCCATCCTCAAGCGCCGGTAGTTCGACACTTTGGAGGAGAGTCAAACATCTGATTGCAGAGTCCGGATCCTCGAATTCCGCAAACCCGAATCCTTGTGGCTTGTTTGCGGGCGTGATGAGCCGTTTGAAAGATTTGACTGGACCGCAAGCCTACGAATCCCAAAGCGATGAAAAAGTGAACGTTCGTACCATTATTACTATACGAGGGCGCTGTACTCACTGTGAGCATCCGGTTAAGAAAGGCATCTGTGATACCACCGGATATGGACCCCACAAACAGAGTTGCCTGTTTCTGAGCTTGAGGGGGCATGAATGGTTGATGCATCATTTGTTGCTGCTGTGCGAGAGCCGAAATTGAGGGACCTTGGCCATAGGACGGCAAAGGTGGACGCAGACCAAGTCCTAACCGGTTTGGCACGGGCTGCATTTCGTGCTTGAACCACTATAAGACGTTGATAGGATGGGGCGATTTATGTAATATGCGGCGAAGTGTTAGGAAACTTGATTCCGAATTTTGGGTCAATCACGATGAAGCAAAGTGAACAGAAAGTGAAACTGACAGTTGAGCGATACTGTTCTTTTGAGCTAGAGACCAGACAGAAAAGTTATCGTTCGAGTCGGTGATGACGGTCGAGGTCAACGTTGGCAAGTGACTACAAAGTCTTCCCACGAACTTTGTCCTACTTGTTCCTAATTGGCAACTTGACGGTCCTTCATACTAACCCACTACACGGACACCGAACATGGTCCTTTTCTTCACATCGTCTGGTAAGTGGACAACACACGACCGATGGTCATGACATCGCTGACGGATTCACAGCGGCGAGCCCACCCGCGACCGTCTACATGGGCAAGGACAAAGTCGAAAGTGCGTGCTTGATTCCCGCTCATCTCCAAGGCCGACGTTCACTGGCACAGATCAGACGAGGATTTAATCAAATATGCATGGCCTCAGGATGTGTGGTTTCACGTCGACAAACTCTCCTCTGCTCACGTATACCTCCGAATGCCTCGAGACATGACTTGGGACGCGATACCACAGGCCCTGCTGACAGACTGTGCTCAGTTAGTCAAGGCAAATTCGATCGAAGGTGGGAGATGATCTCGACCTTCAAATTCTGATCGCCTACAACGTCATCCTGCAGGAAACAAGAAGGATAACCTGACAATCATATATACCCCTGCTGACAATCTCAAGGTATGATCGATTCCCACACTAATTGAAGCGCGACGGTGACGAATTCGACAACAGAAACAAGGCGATATGGCTGTTGGACAGGTTTCCTTCCACAGCGACAAACGGGTACGCATTGTCACAGATCTCGAATCCGCACAGTGCATCTTATGACACTTGTCTAGGTAAAGCGGAGTGGGTTTACCCCCGTCCTTTTGGCGTTATCTGGCTGAGTATCTCTGTCTAGTCCACGTAGAGAAGCGAGAAAATCCCATCGTCAACCGACTCAATAAAACAAAGGTCGAAAAAGTGGTAGATCACGAACAAGAGCGGATCGAGCGGATAAAGAAGGAGAACGATGAGAAGCGCGCTATCGCTGCTCAAAAGGTTGGTACTCTTTCTACCTCTTCACTCCAACTCAACCCCTCTCTTCAGAAAAAGGAAGACGTCGAATTGGCGAAGCAGAGGGCAGAAGAAAAGGCTGCACGGTCATATGACTTGCTATTCAACGTCGAGGAAGATCCGGATGTCCCAAAGCCAACCGGCAAAGCTATCGAGGAAGATTTCATGTAATTTTACCCCTCTCATGTACTCACCGCAACTATCGATCTGTATCATTAAGATTTTGGACTTTCACCGACGTGTACTCACCTCAAGGGGAGCTCGTGGGCATCGTGTCCCAACGGCGACGCGCTTTCCCACTATTTGCTGTCACCATCACAGTGCACGCCGTCTCATCGTCGGCTCATAAAGAATCTTCCAACCCAACAGCGGGGCGTATTAACTTTCTAGAAGCATTGAGCTTACGTTTGGTCACTTGACATTACCTTCAAAGGGAAAGCTACCCGTCATCAGGATCGAACACCGTTGGAGTATCTCAACTTTGGCAAATATCAATACCTCGGAGAGGTGCAACCCTGTTGTAAAGTGGTAAGGTAAGGATTAAAACGTTCTTAATTGTTCAAGCATACCGTAGACTGCCTGTTTCTTCGGACGGCAGCCTGGCATTGTAAGTGCGTCGCGTGTTGCCTAGCTCGTCAGAGAATTTCTGATCGTGACCCGTAGGGAAGCCCATCTTTATCACAACAATAGGAATATCGCAGGATGGAAGGCACGGATACCTCTTGAGTGGTGGGGTTACGTAGCGACTAGCCTGAGGGGTTTCTGTCTGTTGTGCCGTTGGATCGCACAAAAGCTTCGGCTTCACATAGTGACTATTATTACTGAGAACTCTGTGTCTACAGAGTGCTTGGAATTCAGTTTGCCGCCAAAATCGTGCCTCGATGTGAACTGTTGAATTCCTTTCCTAGTAGTAGTGTAGCCCCTTGTGGCGTTGACCGGATTGACCACATCCATCCTTGTCAAAACTGAGCCATCGCGACTGGCTGAGCACCAACATGAGCATTCGCTTTGCTGCTCCTCAATATACCAAGGACGACGTGGACGATGATGCAACGTCTTCGAGTTCAGATTCAGAAGACTACGTGGAAGAAGACAACAACTTCGAGGATTGGATCTCTGATCAGGGACAACATCAACCTTGCCGATCTCTTTTCGAGGACAAGACCTTCCCTACCGCGACACAAGCGTTGGAGTATGATAAATCCACCCATGGATTCGACTTAGATGCTGCGAGCAAAAAATGGAGTATGTTTGCTCTCGATCTCCTGGTCGGTTGAGACTGACCTCCAAATCCAGAACTAGACCTCCATCGTCGGATACGGCTTATCAACTTTGTCCGAAAGCGGGTGAGACTCTATATCTTTGTTGTCATTTTGGCGATGATTGCATCTTCGATCTCGCAGAAACCAACCCCCAGAGATGTTGTCAATCTAAGCGGGACAGAATCATTCTTCACTTCCGATGACTATCTCATCCCCGTCATTGAAGATGATCCTTTACTCCGTACGTTCTTTCTCTATCCAATGTTTACCATCCGCTTCATTCTCATCCCTTTAGAACTCGGTTTGGATGGTGACTGGTCCGATGAAGAAGACATCGACTCCGCCTACCAACCTTCGGATCTCTCCACTGCCCTTAGGCGGATTCAAATTCTCGAACAGAAACTCTCCCAAGCTCAAAATGACATGTCGGACTACCGAAAACTCGTCACCCAAAAGCTAGACATTTCCAGCATCACTGACATAATCAATGAACCTGGTCCCTCGACCAGTGAGGCTCTCCGAGATGATGATTCGCATTACTTTCAAAGCTACGGATACAATGGTATGCTTCCTCTTGTGAGTGCTACCGAAATGCGGTAACTGATCCACCCGCAATGTGATGTAGATATCCATGCTGTTATGATACAGGACACAGTCCGAACATCGACGTACGCCTCATTCATTCTCACAAATCCTATTCTGTTCCGCGATGCCATTGTTCTCGACGTCGGCTGTGGAACTGGGATTCTGTCTCTATTCGCAGCAAAATCGGGCGCGAAACATGTTTACGCTGTCGATGCGAGCAACATTGCAGAGAAAGCGGAAAAGATAATTCGGGAAAATGGGTTGGAGAGCGTTATCACGTGTGTCCCATGTTTTTTGATTCCCTCGTTTTATTGTTCTTACTGAGGTTGGCGTGTTAGTGTGATACGCGGCAAAATCGAGGAAATCAGTCTGCCTGATGATGTTCCTCACGTTGATATCATCATATCCGAATGGATGGGCTATGCACTGCTTTATGAGTCTATGCTTGACTCTGTATTGCATGCGCGTGACAGATTCCTCCGCCCTGATGGGGGAATCATGGCACCAAGCCAATCTAGGATTATGCTGACGCTCTGTGAGGGTAGCGAAATTATGAAGGACCGAGTGGATTTCTGGAATGATGTGTATGGTGCGTTTCCTCCTCTCCGTGCGCGATGATGTGATGGACTCGTACTCTCTAGGTTTCGATCTATCCGAAATGGCGCATGATATGTACAAAGATGCTATCGTTGACGTCGTCGGTCCAGACTCTATCGTCAGCGAGCCGTGTCTTCTCAAGGTAAGCTTGTTTCTTTCGTTTTGCATCCTCGTCACGCCGAATAAACTTCGCCTCTGACAGGATCTCCATCTCCGATCCATTACCTCCCGTCAACTTGATTTCACTGCTCCCTTCACGCTCATCTCCACTTCATCGATGCGTACGAAAATACGTGCCCTCGTCCTGTACTTTGACACGTTCTTCACGACAACGAGCGAACCTCTTCGACCTGATGTACCTGTACGGCTCATCAAAGACGGAGAAGTCACCCTCGCGGAGGTATGGCCAATCGGGGGCAAACCCCCACAGCGCAGGGCGAGCATGGGTTCAAGCTTGAAACAAAAAGAAGATAAGAAAGTCATCAGCTTCAGCACTGGACCGATGAGCCAGCCAACGCATTGGAAGCAGACGATCTTCTTGTTGAAGGATCCCATTTCGGCCGAGGAGGGTGAGTTGTTCTCGGAGTTGATTTGCAGATTTGAACTCATGGGTTCCTCCTCAAGGTACGGTCGTCTCGGGGACGTTTTATTGTAAAAAAAGCGACCAGAACTCGAGGGAACTCGACGTCGAGATCCATTATTCGGTCAAGAGAAGTGCGGAATCACCGGCGAGCGAAGTCGTCGTGCAGATATACAAAGTTCGGTAGTGCGTGGGCCATTTAGTCGGCTGCGTTGATAGATTTCTTGTTGCCGATCCGCCAAGCTTTCGATCTTAGATTGAGCGTTTCCAAGTCTCGACGCAGGGAACCGATCTAAATCTGAGGTACCAGCAATTGTGTAGGTTAGACAAACGATCTGCCGGTATATGCGAAGATTCGATTCTGCTGAACACTACTATGCTCCGAGTCATTCTTGATTGTCCGACCAAGTCCGTCTTATGAACGGTGTTGAATTCATGAGCGTGTAAACAATTGGTAAAGACTGCTTATTATTCGAAGCGCTCATATCGTCAAAACAGACTCGGATCATGTCTGGTCGGCATATACACTCTGTAATACGTCTTCTGAATATGCCAAACACACCAGTGCTCACCGCTTGTTAGCCTAGGAGCACAGTCTCCACTTTCGCGCTGCACTCTAACCATGCTTGCTCAAATATAACACCCAACCCAACCCGTTCCCGCACTCGCGAGTTATCTCCAAGCCGCCACTTCACCGCCATAACATGCAGCATACACGCATCGTACCCAGGCCCATAGACACCTTCGTCATACAGCCCTGGCAGGCCATCAACTCGGGAAATAACGATAAACTCAAGGCCAGCAGGTGAAGGCGTGGAGGATGGGAGAATCATGCGCCCGATGCCCACCGAGGGTTTACGGGCGTCGGATAGGATGTGGAAAATGCTGTGTGTTAAGGACTCAGACTCGGAGTTGCTCGACGTGGAGTCCAGGTCGAGCTTCGCGACTCTGAGCGACGCACACTGAGTGCGAAAGACGAGCGTGCCAGCCGGTGGCAAGGGATCGAGTAACTGCTTGTCGATGTTGCACTCCGGGACCACGTACCTCGGAGACTCCGTGGGCTCGGATTCTCCAATTCTGATGAACTTGATCCGCCGGACGTCCAGACGAACAAGCTGCCGATCATCATCAACGATGTGCCAGCCCGTGACGAGGGATTCTTCTGGGATGGTGAGAACGCCGGTCGTGACAGCCGTGTCCATAAGCTGGGCCAGGTCGCTATAATACGCTGCGCCTGTCCAACCTGCCCATGCCCATGATGGGCAGACAGCTTGCCCTGTCTCGGAGTTGATACGGGGGGAATGAGACGAGTTTAGCCTTGGTTTCCAGAGTAGGGAATAATCCAAATTGCTGATCTCCATTCCGTATCGAAAGGCTTGGGCGGGGTTGCTCCCAGACAGCTTGTAGCCTTTCGTCATAGCATTGGTAAAAGCGGTGATTGCATGGATAACGTCCGACTGATGACTCAAGCTACGTTGGGTGTACCGCCCAACAACAGTGGCATAGCCTGAGCCCATCATATTTTCTGCCCGCCCGAACGCAGGTGGATTGACGAGAAACAAGCGAGCGCCGCTCCCGGGGTAGCGTAAGGGATTGTGCGAGTATGCCATTGTCCTACTTTCCGCAACCGTATCTTCGCACCAAACGTCCTTTGCGCACTCATAGTACACTTGGTGGTTGGTGAAGAACAAGCGCCGGCGAGAGAGCATGAATTCCTGGAATGTCCAACCGCGCGTGTCCCAAATGGACTGAGCGATTGCTTCTCGGAGTGAAGGGAGGGGGGGAGTGAGATGAAGGTCCTGAATAACCTCGACGTGCTGGTTTAAAGGCCGCGATCCTTGGGCGAACCCCGGGAGGCGAGCACGAGCACTCTCTCCTCCGGCAGCGATGATCGTGACGAGAGCTCTGCTGTAGATCAACTCCATCACCTGAATCTGCTGACCCTTATCCTCTGGGCTATCTTGGATGATACAAAGAGCATCTATCCAGAGGTATCGTTCCCCTAATGCCTGAGTGACGTGGATAGAATCCATGATAGTCGCGGGGAGAGCCGATGAGTCGATTCCTGCAGGTGAAGCACGTGGGCCTATATTGGCCTTCGTCGTCCAGTACTCGTCTCCAGCTGTCCCCCAGACATAGCTGAGGGCCACATAGCGACAATTGTAGGGGGCTTGTACCACGGACATCAGCGTTACGTCCACCATCCGCACGAATTGCGGTAGCTGCACATCGTTGCCTCTCCACCAAACGGACTCGCAGGCGTCTCCATGTTCTCGTTCACATAGACCAACCCAGCCCTTCACCGTCTCCATATCGACGGTGCTCGCCACCCGGCGTCCGTGAAGTTCCTTGGATCGTGAGACTTTGTGAGCGTCCTCCTGCAAGAGTTGGATGTCGATCGTGAGACTCATATTTGTTTGAGTCAGGACGTCGGTAATCTCGTGTGGACGACGTGAAGGATAGATGTAAAGGCGGTGACACCGTTTTCTCTCTTCGAGAGCTGTCAGGTAACCAATACTCGTGGCATAGATCGAAAACTCCACGTCGGAGAGGTCCACGTTGGGAAGTGCGTCAAGACACCAATTATGCCGGATACATGATGCGACGAGATTGCAAAAACGACACTGGTCGGATCTGCGGATGAGATCTGCAAGTGGGCCGAGTGGGATCATGTTTTCTTTTGGGAGGCCATCGCGAAGGATGGTCCTGAGGCTCAGCGCTGAGCAAGTCTGGCACAAGAACGCGGCAGTGGGCGCCTGGGTGGTCTGGGGTGAATTCGCGACGTCTGCGCTGCGCCGACGCGGTCCAAAGCAACACATACTGGTTTTCTGGAAGTTTGGAAGGTGGGACTGGACTGGAGATGAGCGCAGAGTGAGGCTGTAAGTTAAACTCCCCTCAACCTCCGAGTCGCCTCTCACCCCAGGCGGTCATGGTAGCATGGCATTGAGCCGAACTAGGAAGGAAACGGCGCCCACAAACGGATCGCAAAGTCCCCATTACCTTGTTTACTGCGACTTGCCGCTGTCGGGTGGATGCAAGGGAATGTATGAGTAGTATTGTGGTTAGTGACACATAGAGTACAGGTATTGAGGGATGCAACCACCCTTAGCGAAGAGTCCGTTTGTATAACATATAACCACGTCCAGATATAACCATGTCCCTGAACACAAACCCGCGAAAAAAAGTGAGAAACAACGAAATCGATGGTATGGATGATGGTAAAACGGAGTGTCAATCAGTATCCGCGGTGCGTTCTCCTTGCCCAGAGGGCCGTCCTGCGTCAGGATGAGGGACATCCTGGTCGGGATGGGCAAATATATGCGACTCGCGCAAGGTCGAGCCAGTGGGTCGCAATGGGGTGCTCGACCTCACGCTTCGACCGCTGCTGTCACTGCGCGATCGGCCATGCTGAATATCCGGATCTATCATGCTGCCTCGTGCTGCAGTGCCAACACCAGCCATCCCCATGAAGTGCATTCCGAACTCCGCCGCATCGCTCGTCTGAGAGTCGCTGTGCTCGTGAGTCAATAGGGGAGTAGATGTGAGTTCGCTGGGAGAGTGTGCGTGATTGGGTTGGAAATCGTCAAGGTCGGATTTGGGGAGATCGGGTGAGCCACCGCCGGCATCGGTTCCAACGATGGTGTCTCGCCATGTATCGGCATAAGGATCCCAAGGATCACTGATGTCCAGCGTGGGGGGAGAATAGACACGCTTAGACCGTCTAACACCAAATTCGGTATCGTGGCCTTCGACGAATGTCCTATTGCTATCGACCGTGTACTGAGAGACTTTCTCCTTGCGGGGTGAGGTTGAGTCGTAAGCGAACGTGCGGAGCGTATCAGGGAAGCCGTCCATGCTCGACTGCGAGTGTCTTCTGGTTAGTTGATAGGCACCAGACTCCATCTTTGGATCCAATTCGTGTTCAGCTCGTCCAACGGAAGAGCCCCTCCACCATCGTCTCCGAGAGTAGAAGTATCGCAATGCAAAAAGAGCGACGCAAACGGCGAAGAAACCGATCAGGGCAATGAGCACTTTGACGCCTACGGACAATCCCTGACTGCCACCTGAGTGAGGTTCGCTTCCCTGCGATTGCCCACCATCCAGCGGCTGATTTAGCACGCGGACTTGGTAGAACTCCCCCATAGCTTGAGTGGCATTTGTCAGGCCCAGCAAGCCGAGAGTGGGCCGGGTTCCCTGATGAACGGAGGCATTCAAGACCCCCTTCGAATTGGGCTGTTCATAAGCCATGACAGTGTAGACATTGCGCATGAATGGGACTCCGAGGACCATGTCGCCTCTATCGGAGGTCGCAGTGAGTTGTGTCGGATCAGTCTGAATGAGTCCCATGCAGTATTGGGAGCGAGACTGTCCTGCCGGCTCTGCAGTCAAGTCGAGAGGATGGATAGGAAGCTCGTGTTGACCGGTCAAGGTGATGGTCATGTTGATCGGCGTCTCACACGGAACATAATCTACAGGAGGGTAAGCGATGGTCGATTGTCAAGCCAAGAGAAAATATCATACAATTTCCATCGGAGGCGGGGGCAATGCCCAACGCTCCATAGATTCCGTTGGCTATTATGGGCGTGGTTAATATGACGGGGATACCAGAATCCAAGAGCGCAGTGGGTTGAAGTGCGCCGGATAATGACTCGAGGCCTATGGGTTGCGCTTCACCATTAATATAAACTGTAATCGCACGGACGGTAGTCTTCCAGAACAGCTGGCCAGCGCTATCAGTGACGAGGGGGGAGTACAGAATCTTTGTAGGGTCTGGGACGATATCGGTGGGGTGGCGTCCAATACCGAGAAGGGAGGGTATCTCATTGGATCCAGGACGAGCGAGTGTGAGTGAGAAGAAAGCTTGAGAGGGCGCGTCGATGATGGAAAAGAGATTCAAAGAAATAGCAGCGAAATCTGAGGGGTCACCCGTGCCCGCGGGTAAAGAATATTGTATTTGAGAATTCGAAGGGAGAGCTAGACCAAGGATGCCGTCGAAATCATATGATAACGGTTCATCGTCGACGGCCGTGGCTGCCGCTAATAACACGTTACAAAACAGGAACAGTAAGGCAAGGGAAAACGGCTCACCCAGCGCTTGATTGGGTACGACGTAGCCCCCGATTTGTACTTGGTCCAATACGACGGGTCCGTCGACGGACCCAGCAACGTATTGCAGAGAAAAGGATACATCTGTCGATTGCGAGGAACTTGGGTCATAAAGACGGCCGTTTGTCGCTGAACATGCGGGTGATGAGCATGACTTTGAGGCAACCCACTACAAAAAGCGGACTCAGCAGGGATCAGTAAACGGAGGTTGTGACGCACAAGATCTGAGGAGCCAGTATCCACTTGCAAGGAGAAATTCTGCTGCAAAGATCCCACTTGTACTGCAACGGTGTACGCGCTGTAGAATAGTAGTTAGTTAAAGAGTACAGCCGACAGCGGAAGAGCGAAGATGGGGTGAGATGAAAATGCTATTTATGCATTTGGAGAGAAAGAATGTGGTATTCATGAACGAGACTTAAGCTTACACGGCAAAGTAGCTCGTTGAAACCATGTCCATGCTCAACACGACGCCATCCCTCCCGCCAGGTCCCTCAGCTCGGGTTTGCAGAGAGGCCCCATCCCTGATCGTCCATTCGTGGGAAGAGGAGCGAGCGTCAACGATGATCGCCATCCAAAGGATCCAAGAGCAGGTCGAGGGAGATAATGGCGGATCCAAGGGAGAACAAGAAACGGAAAAAGAAGAGTTAGCGCCCTGGCAAGGAGTTTCAGGGAGGCGCACGGGTATAAGACCACCGCGTGCGAGATTTAGGCAAATGCTGTCAACTGTGGGCGGCTGATGGCTGATGGCACATGAACTCTGTGTCGATGACCAAGTAAATGAAAACGAGGGAACAATAAGCTAGTTTGTGGACGAGTACGATGGAAGACTTGGAGACGACTTGAACAGAGACTCAAGAGTTCCTGGGGGGGTGACGTTATTAGTATTACTCATTGACAATGACATGACAGCAATTTGCTGTCCAGCTATACTTACTACTCTCACCTACCCTAGGCAGACCCAAGAGTCGGGATGGAGACAATCGTTCACCGGTGGTTCACCCTCCACTAGGGAGCTATGTACACGTGGAGCGAGAGACATTGATGGAGGTCTAATAAGGTTTCACCTAACTATGTTATTGGTTTTTTTTAGCTGAATGTAATGTCGTCGATATCGGCAGCAAGTATCATGGTTGGCATGTGAGCGGACGGGCACTTTGAAGTTTGAAGCGCCGGACGCACGAGGATACAGGTAGTGCCCTCAAGAAACGCAAACTTTTCCTCTCCAAGTAGGATATCCTTCTGATCGACAGTTGGCAGCCAAGGTGTGCTACTATCCGGGACCCAGAGCTCATACTCAAACGGCGAGTTGAGAGATTCAACTGTCTCAGTTCAAGACCCTTGCCCCAGATGCGAAGTGAGTAGTCGGAATGAGGGATAGGTCGGATGTGAACGTCGTCGTCGCCGGGAGAGGGTTTCATCTGTAAGAAACGTGAATGATTACCCTCAAGATAGCTGTCCGAAAATGCATAGAAGTCACCGTCACCGTCCTTGAACAAACGAGCAGCCAGAACCAGGATGTCCCAGTCGTGACGGGGATATTTGGATAGAAACGGTTGCAGATACGATTCGCGAACGGTTTCTGGTTGTGTGCTAATGGGTGACGGCGGCGAACCCGAAGGTGTTCGAGTTGGAGGTTTCGGAAAAGGGGCTGCCAGGTGTGGCTCGCTCTCGTGATGATTTCTTTGGAGGATTTTAGTCGTAAACGTGCTGCATTCTACTACAAGAGGAATTGGTACTGTGAGCATACATCAGAATATATAAAGTCATACCACTGACTGATCAAAGGTGTTCTCGATGTGGTAGATTATGGGAAGGCACAGCCATCGACCTACGTCAAGAAGTTGTTCATTGCAAATTCGAGGTTGAGCTTGCGGTGACCACGACGGCGTAGCATCGATATTACAAGTTCATCTCGCACTCCGACCATGAGCCGCAACACGGGTTTCTCCTCGCTCGCCAGGAGTCACTTTCGAAGCCACAAATCCAAGGCAAACAATACGAGACCTCCTCTGACTCATTGCAAGTATTATTTCCATCGTTCAAGTTCTCCATCACCTGCTGACTAGCGAGCACCTCCAAGTCATTTCTCTGCCAATAGTCAGCAGCTGATTGCCATCGCTCGGGGAACCCTTGCTAACCGCAAGGTTTGTAGGGTCATCATGCGTCACTCCAACAATTAGTTTCATCCTTCATGGACACGCTCTTGGGAATGAGCCCAATGTTACCCGGTTTAGATCGATCCATCGTCATTCCTCCCCGTCGTCTTCACCTAACTTTGGGAGTGATGTCGCTTGAAGACTCCGAGACACCTGAAGTACCCACCGAGAGTTCCTCGAACAATTCCAGGAAGACTCTCCAAGAAGCACTCACACTTCTGTCCTCGCTGAGGCCACAGATCACACATATGTTATCTGGAATGCAATTATGCGTACCCCTACAGGTCATGGATATCATGCCGCCAGATGGTGGTGATCCAGACAAGGCACATGTCCTTTGGCTTGGGCCTTCACTAGAAACTGAAGACGCGCAACGCCTGATCAGAGTTGGCGGTAACTCTTCTGGCCATGGTTGTTTTTACGTTTCTCATTTGTGATTTGTCAGAAATGATAAATAAAACATTCATCGAAGCAGGTTTCATTACTGATCGTCGTCCTCTCAAGGTACGTTCCACGTTTCTTTTTTTAACCTTCTCCACGAACAAAAATATTTTCCTCAGCTACACTGCACAGTTCTCAACACGACTTATCGCAAACCCAAGAGACGGGCTCGGCAGCCCTTCTCGTACACGTCTCTGCTCATGTCACCCGCTGCTCACGCATTCTTCTCAGAGCCTCATGTGGGGCCTGACACTCGCCGGCCTGTCAAGGTGAACTTTGGAAGATGGCACGTCGACGAGATACAAATATGCAAGATGGGGAGCTATGGCATCGAGGGGGAATATGTGAGTTGCGGTGGAGTGTCACTCGAATAAGAAGTTTGGTCTATAGGCCATCACAGCCTCAGGGAATATTGCGGTTATCTTGCTACGCATGGCCCATTGTCTTGGATAAATTGAACAGCGCCTAACTACGTTGATGGATTGATAAACGAAATGATGGCGACCCGATAGGTAATACGAGCATCCTGCTTCGTTTTGAAGCTTTGCGGCGGTGCCGGAACTAGCTGTGGTCACACAGCCGGAACTCGTCAAACGTCGGAAGCCTTGCATCTGCATCAATCCTGGTTTCGTGGTTTCGTTGCCGCACTCTCAGGCGCATGGGAAAGCAGAGGAAAGCTGATATCATCCACCACCCCCGAATTCCATCGTCCTACGGCTCGATGAACCACGAGAATATTAATGGCGCGAAGAATAGCATAGTAGGACGCTGAACCGTTTTCTCGAGGTCTCGGTCTTCGTTTTCCGCAAATCCTTCAATGTTCGCCGAGTCATCGGTCAAGACATACCTCTACGGAGGGCGGCCACCTCTGACGTGCTCGCTTGTACAACGTACCCTTGGTTGTGGCTATGGCTTACCGCTTCCAGGATCAATTTAAATGATCAAATATTCCTGTCCCCCTGTCATTGGCCAGCACCCAGGACTCCATGCTCAGTGGGAGTGGTCACCATGATTCTCGGTAAGCGACAACCTTGTTTCGAGACATCATATCGCCACAATGGCCTAAAGTCTCTCATGCGACCAAAGTACACCACGATATCCCCTCGGATGTTGTCCAGTGACGGGTCATTGACGAGGAGATCAAGTCTTCCCTAGATTCGACCGGTACCGCGATTGAAATATTGAGCCGGGTGAGTCTCCCGCGTAAATAGCGAATGACCATCGATTGCTTGTCCGACCACCGGCGACTGTACGATGGCCGCCCGTGTTCGTACAACCTACCAACTCGACGGCTATTGTATCGACACTCAAGGGGTTCAGGTCATTGACTCGCAAAGACATGTCGTAAATACCTAATGAATGTGCTACTATTGATGCTGCCGATCTGTGTGACACACGGAAGCACCAACAGCTCGACATTATTCCAACTCCCAACACATGCGTGGATGATTAGGCCTATTACTAGTAGGGCTCCTTGACACGCTGGTCGATTCACCTGAAATGGACAGCAGTCAGTTGTGGTCGTTCAAACGATCAAGGTGAGTGTTCCCCGCACGGAATGCGGTGGATGGTAATCCTTTGGACGATGGTCCTTTGGATGGTATTCTAAGAGACGGTCTAATACGGTGTGGAATAGATCTGGGAGTAGTAGCGGGTTGTGTGTGTCCATCGTGAAGAGCAACGTGATTTTGCCTGGATGATGATCCGAATTAAGGGTGAACGACTGTCTTCATCCGACTCTTGGGTCTTCCTAGGGGTTGCCTAGCCTCAGCAGGGGAGACTAGTAGATCCGAATCGATGATTGATGAGCCGTTGATCCAGTAGACCCCCTTTCGGGGGGGGGGGGTTAAAGATGGGATCCGTGCGGCTCTCGAGCTGGAAAACCGAGTTATGAATCCAACACTCGCTTTACTTTCAGAGTACTTCATCGTTGAACGTTAAGAAATAATCAAGTACCTATCAAGTAATTATATATTATGGTCGACAGAGTCGAACCCAGATTGCAACCGAGGAAACTGACCATTTACAGTCGATTAAGACCCTCTTCAAGTTTTGCACCGGGAGGAAGCTGATCATTATGACCAATATTGCCTGTTGGATGAAGATGGAAGAGCAGCACTGCTGGCCTTGGCTCAGACTTGTCGCGATGTCTCAAAGCTTTCGCTCGATCGCTTGTGGCGCGACCTCGGTTCGCTCAAACCACTCATTCGGTGCTATGGAGGGGACCCAACGCTAGAATACCCGGATGAGATGGAGCTGGTAAACAAGTTTTTCCTTCGACTCATCGGTATCTTCTCATCACCCTCACCCGAATCTCAGAACCTTCAAATTCGAGGCAAGACCCAATAAAAGGAAGCAGAACAATCCCCTACAAATCCTGTACCATATCCCTTCACCAGATCCTGGGTGTCCGTTGCAATATTCGTGGTAATGACCATCACCCCATTTTGCATGAAACACGGTCATCGTGTCATGCTTGAGTTTGCAGCGTCCAATGTGTTGCAACGCCTGTGAGATATTGCAAATCAGAGAACGGGTAATGCAAACTCGTGTCGTCTGCTACTTTGTGTTGCAAGACCATCCCTGACCTCAAAACTTGCAAGACGCAACTCGCCCCAGTCTGTGTTGTAACACCACCACTGGCACGGACTCGGAGAGAATCTTGCAAAATCCCAGTGGAGTTTCCCGTTTGCAAGTCATATCCCCCTTGCAACGCGGAGTTGTGTCTTGCAAGATTGATGGCACCCCATTTACACGACTGTTTTCCATGTAAGTAAGTCCTCTCTGAGTCCTCCTTCGAAAGTCTTCCTGTCCGACAAATGTGATAGTGTCACTTCACAGCAATACATTTATTTGACTCGAACGTGGCGGTACATGCATAAGACGACTATGAGAGTTTGAACGCTACTGGTACTGTGGCTTCTCGACTCTCGACTCTCAAGAACTCCACTACGACACCTTGCGGCGTTTCACCTCAGTACGGTTAGAAGGTGGAGAGGTGCTTTGGCCGCTAAGGAGCCCGAGTCTGGCCATTGTCGCTTTGCTCTTTAAGCCGAAGGGCTGTTTGTAGAGCGTCAGAGCATGTTCGCCCTATCTAACATATCACTCACCACTGGGACTTGGACTGGAGCGATCGTCCTCGTTTCCGCAGCTGCCGGTGGAGCATCGTTGGCGAGCACAGGCAAATTTTGAGGTGGGTCAGCTGACCGTTTTCTCTTTGTCCCGGTTCCGATGCACTGATGATATATTATTAAAATGAGGTTGCAACATAAGACTGCACACTACTCACCGCCGGGGCGGGAATGATTCCCTTAGCATCTTCCGACGACCCGAGTTCTAAATCATCCACGGGCTCATCCTTGCAGTCGACCCGGTTGTTGCAGGGTCTGAGTGCCGTGTGTACTTTGAACGTCTTTTTCAGAAGAGTCAGCCACGAGACGGTGAGTATTTTATTAGAGCAGCCTACCACGGGACGCCAATCATAGGTGTACGTTACTGCCACTGAATGAAAACAGACGTCCCGTGGGACGAAAACGTCAACGACGCGCTCGTTGTCACTGATTTGGGAAGACATGCCAGTGGCGGAAGATGTGAGCAGTGATTTTTTTGGTGGGGGGGGGGGGGACTTTGGCCTGGCGCTGCCTGTACTTAAAGTCTTATCATGCAAGATTCGAAGATTTAAGGTTGACCGTTACCATTCTTGAAGAGGCGGCATCCTACTGATCAGCGGCGCCGCGGCCGACTCCGTGGAAACCAGTAAGGTGTTGATCTGACCATCTGAAGATCCGGCATTGGCTTCTGTACAATCAAGGCAAGACGCAGCCCAAAGAATGAATTGTATTGTTATCAGTCAATTTAGCCAGATGTGGTGCTAGACATTGATGCATCACCTCCATCAACTCCGTCCGCGATCTCAACATACCTCTGCACGTTTCGCCAGGTGTGCGTGAAGTATTTTTCCAAATCTACCCTGAGTGCTCCCTGGCGTTGAGCATACGCGTTCAACCCCTCTTTCAGGGCGGGGTCGTCTGTTATGACGAGGTTCTGCTTACTCAACCACCACTTCGACTGCCAGCGAAGAAACTCCAGGACCCGCCGTTGTTCCTCCATCAATAGCTCGACTTCCTCGGCCCATCGATTTGCTCGCGCGCGAGCCTTGCACCATTCGATACGGATGGCTAAGACAGATCAAGAAGTCAGACATTAAAGTCGATACTAGTAACCATGGTAACTTACCATCCAAGAGCTCCTCATCTTTATCGCCTTCACTGTAACCACAGACCAGCCAGATCCAGGAAAGTCGCCTCCGACCCTCACTGGACCCGTCGTTGTCCGTCATGGATCGGATATCTTCATCTTTCAGAGGCCGCAGCTTATTCATCCAGCCGACTTTCCCAAGCAACACAGATAGCGCCAACAGCGCACTATGTGCCCCACGGTACTTTTCAGCACTGGCGTTGATTTTTTTATCGACACTCTTGAGAGAGTTGCGGGCGCGAGTATTAGCACCTTGACCCCGTAAAAACCTATCTTTAAAACGTAGCATATACGAGCGTGACCGTAGCGCCTGGCGTAGTTCATTGAGTGCATCGTGAGCTTGCCCAATGCGCAGTTTCCACTCTATTTCTTCGAGCTTTTCGTCGCACGGAACTCGGCGTGACAGGGCAGACGGCATCCAAAGGTAAATGTCTTGCGGTTTGGGGACCGTGTTGTTTGCGAGGGCTGCCTGCGCCCGAAGAGAAGCCACCCCAGGGACGTACAAGGTCTGAACAGTGACCCATGCTTCAATACGTCTCATGAGTGCGTTCACACGCAGTTGAAGCTTTGCCTTTTGTTGGTCTGTGGCATGCAAACCGAGGTGCTGTGTCTCAACGAGAACACACCGCCTTTGCCAAATCAGTACAAGTGCGGCACCAAACTAAATTACTTACTGTTGTTCCTCTAGTTCGATACCAGTACTGATGAGGACGCTCGGGGAGATATCGGCATGTACAAGTGGCATGAGCATCTGACTAGCCTCCTTGGCTTCATCGTTGGCAAGTTGCAAACGAATGCTCGCTTGCGTGATAGCTGAAAACGAATCTTGGAATCAAGAACACACGGTACTAGCAAAGAAAGAGAAACAAACATTCAGACTTAATTTCGAAGGGGTTTGGTTTGGACATGTCGTTCTCCCATCCCTCTATCCCGTCTTTCCATTGGGCGAGCTGGGCCGCGTAGCGGGCAGATAGAGAGCTTTCAAATTCGCGTAGGTCATCTTGATGTTCATTTCGCTCGGCGACAGCTTCTATCAGTTTGCGGAGGAGAGATTCCCCTGCACGTAGATGCCCAATGTTCTTAAAAGTTCGAGAACAAAAGCAATCAAATATACTCACCGAAACCAATGAATTTCTTCCAGTTGCTGTCGCCTATAATATCGTCCAGCGTATCCCGTCGATGGCCAGGTCCCATCTCCTTTGTACTTGATGCAACTGTGTTGAGATTCGCCCAACCACGTTCTGGTGCCTCACCGTCTGTCCGCCCGACACCCTTGATGAAATTGAATGAGAACTTCCACTGGCACTCGGTGATGTGGGCAGGGAGGTGAAACTTCGGCACGAAGAAGGTGACCTTTTTCTCTACGTGAGGGAAGCGCATGGTGGCGGGGAGAGTTTCCATCCTATCCCACAAGTTACGATGCCATTGACAGGCAATATCGTAAGAGACGTTGAGAACTTTGAGAGGGGTATCCTTTAAGGCGGAGAAAAACAGGTAGTCCATGTTGCAGTATCTAACAGATCGAAGTGAGCAAGGAATATGCAAGACAACAATGGGAAGCATACCTTTCACCCTTTTGGAGGTCTCCCACCCCTCCTGGGAGCTTCATACCATGTCGCGCACAATCGATTGTGCCGCTGCCCGTGGCAGCGAGGCCTTCCGAAGATTTTGTATCTGCTGCATTCACGGCATCATGACTGACACACATGCTTCTCTGTGAAACGCCTTTAAGACATATTGGGAGATGTAAGCCTGAGCGATAATCACTTACCTCTTGACGGGTTTGGGATTGACTGCCGAGATAGTTCTTGTATGGCTGTTCTTCGACGAAATATGACCACCCCTGACTAAGGCTAGGATCCACAGCCTCGTTCGACACAGCCTTTCGCTTCAAACGGAAATTTGCGTCGATTGCGACAAAGAGACCATATAGCCACCTGCTAACTATGAGCGACACAACAAGGTAGTAGAGGCAAGAATGGGCATACGCGTTATCGTCTCGCAGTGTCTTCTCCCAGTCGTCGGGCAAATTCATTCCCGGTTGCGGACATGCAGGACATAGAACAGCACATTCACCCGATTTGGTCTCATTCACCCCAGCGGGATCATGGCCTCGTCCTGATCTCTTGAGCATTTTCAAGTGACGCCACTCACGGACCATGCGCATGAACTGTTCGTAACGGTCCTAAAAAGCGCAAAAATCAGATATGATCCTTGCCAGTGTCATTTACGACATATTCATACCTTCGAAGGTAACAGCCCAGCATTGTTGTTGCGACGCGCAAGAGCATTGTAATAATGATATACAGATACCTTCGACTCGAAAGAGAGCAGATGGAACTCTTCGAGAACACCAAATGTGGCTGCTGTTTTTGGTTTGTCTGTAGTCGCAGGGAATAAGCGATATCGGAGTAGCTGCCGGGAATGAGAGTGTGCTTTTTCGCAACCGCAGAACCGTAGCGCCACGGAGTGGATGCCATTGCTGTCGATGATCATGAAGTCATCCGCATAGGGTACCTTCGGTAAGTAGCATTTCTCCCCAGGGCAATGCCCCAGCTGAATCACTAGTCCAAGCTCTTTCAGCGTTCGTCGAACCCAATACGAGCCGGTCCATTCCTAGTAAAAAATGTGAAATCATTCCAATTACCGAGGAAATAAAACTCACTCTGAGACTGTGTAGCGGAAGGGCTTGATGATGTGATACGATACATTGTTGACAGTACATCATCATTCCCAAGCAATCATGACACCGGTAACTCGCAGATGAAGTCTTGCACCCAGAACACATCGTTATTCCACATCGCCCTTCTAAGCGGATGAGCTCGCAAAGAAATTCCTCACGATCCTCCCGTAGCCATACGAGAAGGGGGAAATCCTACCAAGAAATCATGAGTCTGTGAAGAAAAGCACATTGAAGAATATACTGACGGATTCTGTGCGCTCCCTGGGAGCATCATTGAGGTGGGATAGGTCGACCTCGTCCGGAAAGTCATCTACGGGTGGAGGGATGGCGACCTCTTCAAAATAAGCGGGGACTGGGCCGCCAGCGGTCGACTGCTGAGTTATTTTGCGTCGCTTAGGTGCGGAATATGTTGTCTTAGCTACGCTCAAGCAGCCAGAAGAATCTGACTGTATCTTCAGATGATGGCCGGCTGCGTTCTCAGTACTACATCCTTGCTTTCCGTGGACCTTGAATCCCTTGATTCGCTGGAACCGTAGTTTGTCAACTGTAACTCCAGGACAACTATCAGTCATCCAGAACGACGCTAGTAACAACAAAAGTGTTACCCGACTGCTGCATAGTGGAACTGCTAACCCAGTCGCAGATGCGGAATGACTCGGGATGCGTAAAGCATGTATCATACATATTCTAGCATACTTGCATTGTGAATATAATTCTGAATAACCGCATACGATCGACGTGCCCACGTGATGAATCCCGAAACCCGAATGTTCTTCCGCTTGAGCATGATGTCATTGTTCTCAAGAATTTTAACAGTGACATGCGTCACATCGTGACTCCTCACACAACCATCCCCAACACTATGTCCTCCCGTCTCACAGCTCTCTTCGGTTCCGTCGCCGCTGAACCCGTCGACGAAAGGGCCGCGGCCGCTAAGGCCTTCAAGGACGCCACGGAACTATTGCTCGACCTTGCCATGTGCGCGCCAGACGACAAAGAAGACTTGGCAGAGGACCAGCGGCTCTGGGTGACGAGATGGAACGCCGCCATGGTGAGTTGCGTTGGTCTCTTCCGTGTCCGCGCTTACAACGGAAGTACTTCAGAGAGCCATGGAGCCGACGAAGGCTGCGGCTGCTGCGTTAGGCGTGCCCACGGTTATTCCCACACGGTCTCTCCAAGCCCTCGAAGAGGCAGAGGCTGCCCACGTCAAGTGGTCCGGGGAAGAGGCGGATAGGATCGAGGTGGCGAAGACCCAAGACGACGACGCGGAACCGGACACCACGATGGGCGACGAGACTGGGAGCGCTGAAAAGCCTCCCACCAGTGCCACCCCTCGGTCCACTCCCTCCATCCACGCTTCCGTC